>BDJD01000322.1:97848-119594 GCA_002564525.1 Rosa multiflora
CTTCAATCCTTTTGGCCTCACTATTTCTTCCTACCATGTCGGAGATCAGATTGGAGAGTGAGTTTGCATAGAAAATCACGGATTAGATCAGACCATGTGCTTCTTGATTGATTAGGTGAGCTCAGTGAAGATTGGGGATATGAGATTTTGATGAAGCAGTTGCAAAGTTTTGATGGGTAATGAAATTTAATCTTCTAGTTTTTTTATGGACCTGTAGTTTTAATTGCCTCTGTGCATATCCCTCTCTCAATACTTAGAATCTGGGTATGTGTCCTTTGAACACCTCTGTTTTTTACCATCTAGTCTTCTACACTTTCATGGCTCTCTGGGTCTATCTTTTTGCCAAAGCCCATATCATAGCAACCCACCCAACTGTTTCAATTCAATTAATTCAACCACCCCCAGCAAGTATTTCATTACCATTGTAGTTTGAATTGTAGAAGGATTGCATTCGTTTTCTACCATTGTAGAATTTTCTGGCGGGCTACTTATTCTTCATCAAGTTCTCTCTCTTAATAATAATAAATTAATAGGGAAAAAGATATAAACAGTACCTGAGGTAAGACCTATTCTAAATTTTTGTACCTAACTTTTGGAAACTATCATTTTAGTACCTGGAGTACCCAATCTAACCCAATTTTCGTACACACATCCATGACGACGTTAACTCTTCTGACAGCTGGCATGATTTAAAGAGACCACGAGAGGAGCAAGTTAACGCCGTTATGGACGGCGGGTACGTATGTTGGGTCGAACTGGCTATTTGGGGTACCAATGTGATAGTTTTGGAAAGTTGGGTATGAAAATTTAGAATGGACCATAGTTGGAGTACTGTTTATATTTTTTTCCCAAATTAATATACATATTTGACCCATCTGTTGGAGTGCAACTTTGCAAAATATCATTTGCCACATAATCTATCAAATTCAAATTTGACAGAAAAAATTTGACATCTTTGTTGGAGTTGCTCTTAGTAGTGTTTTTATCTTGAAACACAGATTAACAAATTAATAAGAGTTAGGTGGCTATGATATATATGCAGAACCACATATATCCAGTTAGAAACCAAAATTTGACTGGGGCACAGGACCAGTAGGTCCTCACGTATCTCTACCATTAGTCCGAATAATGCACGTGTATTTTTTCCGTCTTATATATGTCCTGAATTTTAGAAACATAAACATGTTTCCAATGGACGGCATGAAAAATGTAACACATTTCATCACAGGGATTAACCTAGGATCAATACCAATGCACCACGGACCATGCTCATCATCACTCGATTCCCCCACCCAAATGGCTCAAAGCCCCAAAGCTATACCAGCTACATCCTCGGTAGATGATAATGGATCAAACAGTTTGGTTTCTAAGTTCAAGGGTGCTCTTGGTAAAGTTAGTTAAAGCAACCACATCCTTTAGTCAAATAAACAAACATAAAAGTAGCTGCGAGTGTTTAGTGAAAGAGATTGCCTTTTATGAATTCCAGCAGCTCCATGTTGAACATGGAATCGTTTGGATGGTGATGATATTGATAATCAAGTGCTCGAGCATAGCCTAGAATTTACATACTGCTTTCAACTGCCTTGTCCAAATCCATTGCAAGTTTGTAACCACATATATTGCATTATGCCATTAACCCATTAAGCAACTTGACTGGGTCAATTGTAAAATGATCAAAATTTTGCGACATGATTACTAAAACAAGATTAGACTAGCACCAATACAATATTTTATAATGCATTACTCTTGAAAATTCACAAATATTATAAACATTGTCCGTACTATTCTTTTTTCTTTTTTCCTTTGGGAAAGGGATTTTTTTTTTTTTTAGTTAACAGCAAAATTATACGAGATTAGTTCCTCAAAAGAAGTCGGTATTCCCAAAAGGATACCATTCTGGGGAGAGGCTCTAAAGAGGACTAGTTGATGACTTTTTAATCAACAATTTAAGAGACCTATTTTTCGATTACATTTTGACAAATCAATCGTTAAATGTTTAGATATTCATGAGTAGATCATTTCTGCAAATTGTCTTTTCATATCCCTAAGCTCCCTCCTTGTCAACCAAATTGAAAATCGTTAAGACATTCATAATCGTGATTTATCATTTATAAACATGAATAGTTCAGGTTTGACAGATTTGGTTCGTCCATTGATTTAATCAGTTCGGTTAACGATTAGCAATTTGAAGGAAAATTTTCAGAAATGATGGACTCATGCATACCTAAATATCTAACAATTGATTTGCCGAAATGTAATCGCAAAATGGATCTCTCAAACCATTTATTAGAAACTAGAAAATTTTAATCTTCATTTTAATGATCCTCATTGAAGCCACACATTCTGCATACAATTAATTTATTTTTCAGAGGTAGTCAACGGGATCATTTGTATCACTTTCTCGACTTTTATTCAGAACACTTGCAGTACTTAACACGGTAAATGAAACGTAATGCCACAGTTAGAAAGAAGTCACAGATCAGTCATCATCTCTAGTTGCATGTTTCTTGCCTGGAATTTCTGAGAAAGGGAGTACAACTTTCTAACCTCCACTTGTAAAAAGAAATAACCAGCATTTTCATATCTCGAGCATGCGTGTTGACAACATCACACAGCACTAAACACAATCCACTGCCTCCTCCCCCCTCCTCTTCCTCTATCTTTCGTTCTCTATAACTCTCACTAAAGTACTTATCCCCATGCCATGATTCATGCCCGATATACCTCGCAAGTGGGTGTCGATCCCTTTCATTGCTACCTGACTACCTCATCATGATCATCATCTCCATAGATAATTCATTCTTTCTAAAAATGACCAAATTATTCCACCAAATCACAACCCCACCATTTGTGTTTTATTTTTTCACTCGGCTTCTGGCTCAAGCAGTAAAGCAACAACTGCAGGTTAACCTCACTGAGTTTGAGTGCGCCTCAGATGGACCAGTCTGAGCCGTGGACGGCAGAGCAATGCCTAACTGACACGTAGCCATCTTGATAGGGATGAAAACTGATCAGCACATCATGGTCTTTAACCTTTAGCAGAGCCTACCAGGTCCAGCATTCTCATCTAGGAAACAACAATTTGATTCAAACTACTTTTCTTCTTTTTTTTCCTTCTCAAAACAGACCAGATGCATAACAAGTTGATAACCGCTCTTCTGCAACATCATTTTCTCCACATATAAAGATCTCTCAGCTATGTTTGTATAATTTCTCTTCTGGTCATGAAACTACATTCCAAAACAAAAAAGACATATACTGACCTCATCTAAAAAGTCTTCAACTCCAAACTCTTAATCCTATATCTTAAAACAAAGTTGTCCTAAGATGAACAAATATCAGTACCAAAATATAAGCTGAGGATCCTATTTCACAAAAAAATCCCGCCTGTCTCATAATTCTATCATTGCTAAGCAGCTAAGCTAGATTTCAAGAGCAGTCAGTGCCTTAGGGCAATGAACTCGATTGCATTCAAGTTATGCAAAAACTTGGTCATTCCCCCTTCTTTCTGGTTTAAACTCATTAATAAGTTTGAGACATACCTGTTTTTGGTAAAGAATAGGAAATATGCCTTACTATTTAGGCATCCACACACCATGGAAGAAGGAAAACTGTTAATATGATTTTATGCCTTCCAACTTTACGGACCTCAATAAGCACGTTTGAAAGTAACTGCTGGAGGCAGCTATAGCATAAAACCAACGTTGCAAAAGGAGGTCAACCAAAGGACAGATCTGAGGCACAGTAGTCAAACACTGAGCTTTATAGTGGCCCTACTGGATCTTAGCTGATCTTTCCCTGTTCTGCAGAATAGGGTGGTCTGGTGAAAAACCATTTTGGCACAGATGCAAGGTATACACTACTGAATTGACTCATAGTCTTTTAACTCGGTGAGTCAACTCACACACCAACTAAATTACAGCCAAAAACAGATTTGTGCTCTAATAATTGCTTAGTAGTAACCCTATTGTATGTAAAACATGGTGTCCTGATTACTACTTTTTCTCACTGACCAACCTTTTCATCCACCCAACATAGGCGTGTATCAGAATTATTCAGAAGCTATAATTACCCACTTGAGTTATGAAATCTAAAATTCTAGCTTGCTAGTTGCTACCCAATAAAAAATATGAAAACAAAAAATCAGACAAATGGGGTCCAGAGACAAACAAGGTATATCTGTAATATTGATGAAGTATGAGGGGAAGGTTGTAACCATCTACTTTAAATACCACTCTTATTCCCACCACCCTCATTCCTTCACAACTTTTAAAACTAAGTTTTGTCACCAAGCTTTGATAAAACAGGAGCAATGGGAAATTGCTTGGTTCTGCAACAAAATGTTACAAAGATAATGAAACCAGATGGGAAAGTCCTAGAGTACAGAGCATCCATAAAAGTTTACCAGGTGTTGTCCGAGTTTTCTGGCCACGCAATATCTGAGGCGACTCCGGTGTACCAGCATCTCCGGCCAGATACAAAGCTGCTCGGTGGTCGCCTGTACTATCTTGTACCTCTGCCTCTGCCGTCAGAGAAGGCATCACAGAAGAAGGTGAGGTTTTCAACTGATCCTGAAGGTGAAGCTCAACAAGAAACTAAAGTTGTAAGAATTAAGCTAGTTATAAGCAAGAAACAACTGCAGGAGATGTTGGGAAAGGGAGGGGTTTCAGTTGATGACATGGTTTCCAGAATTCAATGTCAAACAAGCACAGATAAGAAGACTGACAGCTCCGACAACGATGGTAGTTGTGAAGGGTGGAAACCAGTTTTAGAAAGCATACCTGAAGTAAACTAGCAATAGCCTATCCTTTAATTATCATGCATGCTGCTCTTTCCTATCAAACAAACAAGAAAAGAAAAGAAAATATACTTCCCTCTCTGCTTCAATGGTTTTCTGTAGGCTAACACACGCATATATAAACACTGTATCTACGAATAATATTGCAAAAAAAAAAAAAAAAAAAAGTTTTTTTTTTTTTTTTTTTTTTTTTTTTTTTTGTGAAGAGGAAAAGAAATTAAAAAAGAAAAACAAAACAGTTATGCGTATGAGCGCATCAACATTATTGTCCTCCGGCTCACTGTCGATAATCTTATAATTGTTATTCAGTCGAAGAACAAACATGGTACATATTAATTGAATCAATCAATCATCATTTGTGTCATCATCAAAAGAGGCCCGGAGATGTTCTCTATGTTCTAACTTCTAAGAGCAACTTGAATAGATTCTCTATATTTTGATTTTTCTCTATTTTAGGGAAAAATAAGCCTCTTTTGCTCCAACAGATTCCCTATAACTATCCCTATTTTATGGAAAGTGAGGAAAGAGAAAACCAAATTCTTTATATTTACAGCAAACTCTAAAATTTTAATAAAGAATATGGAGATTTTAGAGATTGTTGTAAAATAGGGAATCTGTTGGAGTTTGAGAAGAAAAAGAGGTTAAACCTTTGACTTTTGTTTCCCTATAATACAGAAATTATAGGGAAGCTGTTGGAGTTGCTCTAAGTACGCGCTATCAGGTTTTTCAGGTTTTGTAATCCTCTTTATAGGTTTTGGAAAAATCTCCCACTTCCACCGTTTTCTAGTTTGACAGAGCCTCCTAATTATTATATGTCCGACAAATTTGAATGGGGCCACATGATTACCATTTTTTGAAAACAGTTATGATTTTTCGAAAAACTGTTTCTGATAGCCTTTAAGAATAGAAGGGGAGAGAGGGAGAGAGAGACGCACAACGTGAAAAAATGCAGTTTTATTTTTGTTCTTGTTGGTTCAGGCCCACTTGTATTTGAGCTTTATTGTACAGGTCTGGACTTGGGCTTCAAGCCGATGGCCTGTTTCGTCTTTAATTAACGAAGAATTTTCTAACCAAAAGATGAAAATAAAAAAACTTTAGCATATTATACCATATTCCTTTTTGCACTTGTCCTGCCAAGTCCTGTGTTGTGTGATGTGCTTGTAGGCTATTACAAACATCGAGGAACTACAATGCTGGCTTGGCTTTTCTTAATGTCTTATTGGTTTTTTTTTTTCATCTTATAAATTTTTTATTTTGCCAAACTGCAGGTTTCTTTCGCCAGCCTGTAAGTACTGATGCATCGGCACTCTGCAAAGATTTAAGATTATAGATTCAATGCTGCCCATCAGCCCCTCAACAATTGGGTTGATGATCCTCTCTTAAGTAAGTTAATCACCTGAGCTACCTAAGCTTTCAACCACGTAATGACACATGTAAAAGGAACATCTAATGGTTTGTGTGTCACGTAGTGATTGACTCTTCCAAGTCTCTCTCTCTCTCTCTCTCTCTCTCTCTCTCTCTTCAACCCATAGAACCTCCGCTGTTTGCTCTCTAAATCGAGCTTCATTGGCGAAACCCTAGCCTCATCCTCATCGATGCCGCCATCCTTAGCTTTAGCTTCCTTAATGTCATCACCGGATTCCGACTTCTCATCCGATTTGAAATCATTGTTCATTACAGAGATCTTAATCACAAACAAGTTCGTAGAAAATACTCTCTCACACTCTCTATTAAGTTTTTTACTCGTCTTTATGGGTTGTGGTGGTTGCTAAATTTCCTTTTGGAATTGGTTGTGATTGAATTGAGAGCACGAATTTGGTTGGGATTCAATTTTTGGGTTCGATTTCTGAGTCTAGGTGTTCCACTAATGGGTTTGTTCCCTATAAAATTTCTTCAATTAATACTTGGGTATGAATGACCCATTGGAAGATGAAGTAGAGGCAACTAGTAACAAACATTGAGAAAAGATTGATTATGAATGACCGAAGGCATACCATGGGTTCTCATTCATAATCAATGTTTTCTCATTAGCTAAGTTTGGTCTCTCTCTTTTATTTTCAGAAAATCAAATTAATTCCGTAACAAATTTCTTTGAAACCCACTTGATTTGCTGTTATATGCATCGATGCTGAGTGAAGTGAAATAAGAACAGAGGGAAGAAAGAGAGAGTCCATGAATGATGCCATCTTGCATATTGAAACTCATCAGTTCCCAGTATATTAGTCTGCATATAGCCATATACCCAATTTTTTAGCAACTTTTCTCTTGTTTAGTCTCAACCTGTGGACAGATTCCATAAAGAACAAAGGGGAGAGAGAGGGAGGCGTGAAGGTAGAGATATTTGAGAAGAAAAAGAGAAGAAGGCAAGTTAAAGGTTGTTTTAGACCGTTGGATTCATTATATCCACGTGTCATTGTCTAGTCAAAAGCTTAGGTAGCTCAGGTGATTAAGTTGCTCAGGAGAGGATCCTCTCCTACAATATCGATTAAGCCAATACATATTGAGTGAGCACTCTCCAATAATCTCAGTTTCTTTCTTAGTTGAATTTTCTGCTAGATTTCTACACATTAGTTTAAGTACTTTTTAATTGAATTTTTGCTAGATACCTGGAGGCGCTAGAAGAACAAAATAAAATAGAAGGATCCGGCACCCCCCCCTCCCAACTTAACTCTGAAATAGTGAATCTAGTCGCCTAGAGACCTCAATTGGTGTACAACTAGAGACACTGAGACTTAAGTCGACAAGACCAAGACTCAATACTAAACTAGATTGGAAAAAATCCACTAGACTGCCCCAGAAAAGGCCTATAGAAAATTATTGTAATTAAAAAAAAAATTAACATAAGGATGGCCCTGGGCAAAAACCCTAGCCCAACATATTTAGTTCAAGGCAGATCCAAAAGGGAGCCCACGCAAAGCCCAACAGGCCTGACAAGGTCCAGGCCCAGCCTTCTCTCCAAACAATCTAGCCTGCGAAACCAGTTCCAGCTTTGCTCCGCCGACCATGCCACGCCTTCTCCTCCATGATCTCACCACCATGGTTCAACCGCCATGACCCAATCTCCTAGAACAGCGCCGCCACACCCAGCATCACCACAACTCGCCCCAGTCCAGCACCTGCGATCCATGACGCCGCAAAAAGGTAACATTCCTCGAATGTCATCGATCCAGGAAGCAGAAAAAAGTGAGTCTCGATCCCTCATAGCCACGACATCATAGAGATTCCACGCCAAACCTGAAGCCAAAACCAACCTACAAAAACCTCAAGCAATACCCCTCATAGAAGCACCCCGAACGCTAGCGATTCATCCCTATCCGGCAGCAGACTGGAAGGTGTCGGCGAGGCCAGAGGCTAGCCTAGATGTCGGGGTCGCTGCCGGAAGAGAAGCGATCTCTCGGTCTAAATCAGCCACACCGCCGACCTTAGGGTTTTCTCTCGCTATCTCACATTTGTTTTTTAACTTTTTCAGCAACTTGGTCACCTGTTTTCTCCTATTTAGTAGCCGATCTATTGATAAAATAATGAAGAAATCCTTACTGACTTAGTCTACAGTCCACACTAATCCATTGATAAGATGGAGGATAAATTCAAGTTGTGATAATAACCTTGTACATTATTATTATCATTTTGGTATATACGTATATTGCTATTGCATAAATTATAGGGGTAAAGTTATGGTATGTTAACATTTCTCATACATCAACTATTTTTACCCCTTTAAGGACTCATGTTACCACTTTGAGGACTGATATTACTATTTTGAGGACTCATATGGTAAACTAAGAAAATTTGCCACTTTAAAGACTTATGTTACCAGTTTGAGGACTAATATTACTATTTTGAGGACTCATGTGGTATCTAAGAAAATTTACCACTTTAAGGACTCATGTTACTACTTTAAGGACTAATATTACTATTTTGAGGACTCATTTTACCACTTTCAAGGCAATTGTATGCATGTCATATGTTAACTCATTGTAGAATTTTCCAAATTATAGTGGGTCCAATTATACTTATTTCACATGATTTTCTGTACGAGTTTGTGTTTTGCACAAATATTTATGACTTGTAAGTAATCTGTGTGAATCAAATCTGTATAAGTTATTTGCTTTGCTAGTAGCATACTTTGGGCTTCTCCCTTCACTATGGTCATCTCCTATATGATTGGTGAGTAGTGACCCTTCAATGACTCCTTATGCTGCTTTATTTGATTTGTAAAACCCATTGTTGAGAATATATACATCCCACATGGGAAAAATGGGACCTTGCCTATATGTTTATAAGGATTTGGGCAACTCCATCCATTGCTAATTGGTTTTGGATGTGAACCCCATATTACTTTATCATGGTATCAAAGCGGGTCTCTCTCTAATTGCGTCTCCAATTGTCATGGGCCCAAATTTGGGTTCCTTATATTGCATCGGAAAATTTTGATTGGATTATTACCAAGTGTCTGATGTGGGTCTTGGATTGTTATATTGGCAAAGTCTCATATTCCAATATGAGACTTGTGTCTCAATTTCCAAAGTGGGAATTGGATTGTTAATTAATTTCACCCAATTATACCGAGGCCTTTTGTGATTAAAATCCAACACCTATTGGGTGGTTAAGTTGGGACAATATCGGTACAATGGTGGACCACGGGCCACTCTTGTCGATGTTTAACATGATATCAGAGCGGGTTACCCATGTGTGCATGCCTCGCGGCCACATGGGCTCCACGTCACCCAAA
This sequence comes from Rosa multiflora, assembly GCA_002564525.1. Taxonomy (NCBI): domain Eukaryota; kingdom Viridiplantae; phylum Streptophyta; class Magnoliopsida; order Rosales; family Rosaceae; genus Rosa; species Rosa multiflora. The sequence goes on from BDJD01000322.1 coordinate 107,379, forward strand.
GTGGTCCACGTGTATGGCTTGAAAATTCGCCACACATGCAGGGGCATATTGAGAATATATACATCTCACATGGGAAAAATGGGACATTGTCTATGAGTTTATAAGGGTTTGAGCAACTCCATCAATTACCAATTGGTTTTGGATGTGAACCCCAGATTACTTTATCACCCACACCAAAGACTAATAGGGTTTAGTTCATATAAAAAGCAAAGCTGATTAGCAAGTCGACTGGTTCCAATATATTGATTTTAGCCTCCTATAAATGCACTAGTACTGATCAGTGATCAGTACCACCAAACTTTAAACTGTGGATAATCAGCAAACTTATGAAAGCCCACCTATCTCCTCAGTACTGCTCACTATTCACTATGCCAAAAAAGCTATCAGACAACAGAGTTTAGACAACAGAATGGTCATTTTCTGTCGTCTGAGTTTTTCAGACGACACATAAATTAAATGTGTTCTCTGAATACAATGAGAAACCATGCTTGTTTCATTTGAAAGATATGGTCAGATTCAGACGACACATAAATGTCGTCTGAAAAGATAGAAATTTTCTTAGATGAAAGTTTAGATTTCCCTCCAACAAGATTGAGTCTTTTCCCTCCCAAATGGGCAAACCCTATCGGTGACTAGTCAATGGGGTGATATCCAGACAACAGAGCCAAGAAATTCTGTTGTTTGAATAAGGTGAGTTTGACTTTTTTTTTTATATTTTAAGTCTCTTTTGACATAACACAAAAGCTTCGTGTTTTTCATTCCCACAAACATTACCTCTGTCTAAAACTCTCGAAGCTTACAACATCTTGAGGAAAACTCAGCCATCTATATCTCTCAAAAATCGGCCCTCTCTCAAATCTAAGAATCCTTACCCAAAATTAATTTCTCCTTCAACCCCGACATCCTTGCCGTTTGCATTCGAATCCGTACCCAAAATTAATTTCTCCACCAGCGACTCAAGAGATTAGAGGAAGCTAGACTATTCTATTTTTGATTGGGTTATTGGTAAGCATTTTGTTTCATTTAGTTTAGGGGTTTCGATTGAGTTCAGTGTTCCATTTTAGGGTTTTTCTAGAAATTGATTTGTGGTTTTTCATTGCAAATTCGATGTAGTTGTTAGGTCTTTCTTTGATTGAGTTTCGATTTTGCTTAATTTAGTTTACGGTCAACATTCAAAACAACGAATAAAGAGACTTCGTCTCTCATTCTTTAAACCGGAAAGTCTGAAACCCAGTCCTCTCTCACCCAGACTTCTCTCCTAATCGCCTCGACGAATCGATGATCGATGGCGGTTGCATGACGGGCAGCGACACATCACTTCTCTCGGTCTCTCCTCGAACGACGGTCTTGAACTCTTGCTCCACATCACTCGATATCTCAGTCTTTAATTCAAAATTTTGATCAGTTTACTAGGTGGGTTTTGATTACTAGGATTGGTTTTGATTGATTGCTCTGAATCTGGAACTGAATAAACCCAGTTCTTGGCTTATTCTATTGTTCTGTTTATAAATATATATGATTATATGAATTATGACAAGTGATCTTATTTTGTTAATCTGTTATTCTCAAAGGGAAGTGATGTTATTACAGAAGCCAGGCAGGGAGTGTTATTCTGTTTTGAAATTTTGATGAGCTTTGAATTGAATCAATCGATTACTCTTGTTGGTTTTCCAGTCCATATATCCACTTAGTCATTAATTCTTCTTCCTTGCTTCTACCTTGTGAGTCCTGACATAGCACACGCCCATGTAGAGGCTTCAGACCCACTGAACCACCCATAATTTTGTCCACATTTTCCACCCACCCATTCACGTCATCTCCTTCACTTGACATCTTAAATTAGCCTTAATTCTTCTCTTCCTAGTGTTTTGTATCAGTAAATGTAATATCTCGTGTTGGGTTATGTTTCTTGCAACTTAGTTTATTTGGTTGTTTTCTTTAATTATTTATTTTTCCTTTTAGTTAGTTCGTTAGAGGCATCTAGGTAGCACTTTTTAGTTATTTATGTGTAAACAAAAATATAATTATATATTTATTTAAGTCTTGACTTTATTAGGGGAAAAAGAAATAGAGTAAGTTATTCTTGACTGAAATAGTTTTGACGTTGAAATTGCAGGAAACAAAGTAAATACAGTTTTGGAGAAGGAAAACCTAGAAGTGAGGGATTTAGCCACAAGAGAGGTAAGGGTGATGTGCTTCATTATGTTTCCTCATAGAAAGATTTTCCATACACATTGATGATGTATTCGCATACACTGTTGCTCAAGAAATCATAGAGCACGATGATATAGAACCACGCTCTGTTGCAGAATGTCAACAAAGAGTAGATTGGCCTAAATGTAAAGAAGCAATCCAGGTAGAACTAGATTCTCTAGCAAAGAGATACGTATTTGGTCCAGTAGTGCTCACCCCACCAAGTGTAAAGCCTGTAGGACCTAAATGGGTCTTTGTCAAAAAGCGTAATGAGAAGAATGAAGTCCTGAGGTACAAGGCTCGCCTTGTGGCGCAAGGTTTCTCACAATGCCCTGGAATTGACTACGAGGAGACATACTCTTCCGTAATGGACGTTATAACGTTCCGCTACTTAGTTAGCTCGGTAGTTTCCGTAGGATTGGAAATGCAGCTCATGGATGTGGTTACCGCATATCTCTATGGGGATCTTGATTCAGAGAGAGAGATATATATATATATATATATATATATATATATATATATATATGAAAGTGCCTGATGGCCTTACATTACCCAAGTCAAGTGATTCTAAACCACGGAGTGCATTTGCAATTAGGTTGAAACGCTCTCTTTACGGATTGAAACAATCTGGGCGGATGTGGTATACCTGTCTAAGTGACTACTTGATTGTGAAGGGATATAAGAACAATGAATTGTGCCCCTGCGTATTCATAAAGAAAACAAGTTCCAGATTTGCAATTGTGGCAGTATATGTTGATGATATGAACATAATAGGTACTCTTGATGAAATAAGAGATACCGCGAGCTACTTGAAATCCGAATTTGAGAGGAAGGATCTTGTGAAAACTCGATTCTGTTTAGGCCTTGAACTAGAACACCGAATTTGTGGAATAATAATCCACCAGTCTGCGTATGTCCAAAAGTCAGGAAATTTAACATGGACAAAATGCATCCTGCTAGCACTCCTATGATCGGTCAAAGTTTGGATGCAAGGAAAGATCCATTTCGCCCAAAGGAAGATGACAAAGAGGTGTTGGGAGCTGAAATTCCCTATCTAAGTGCAATAGACACATTATTGTACTTAGCCCAATGTACTCGACCAGACATTGCATTCTTAGTGAACTTGTTAGCTAGATTTAGCTTAGCGCCAACGCAGCGTCACTGGAATGGTATCAAGAACATTTTCTGATACCTAAAAGGAACCATTGACTTTGGAATGTTTTTTACCTACAGAGGACAAGAGGGACTGCAAATGGAACTGCAATCCCTAAAGGAAATGTTAATGGCGAAAGCGCCACTCACTACACTGAAACGCGAAATGACGTTTTGGTTGGTTTTGCTGATGTTGGGTACCTCTCTGACCCACATAAAGGTCGTTCCCAAACTGGTTATGTATTTACCATTGGGAACAAGGTGATATCTTGGAGATCAACCAAGTAAACCCTCGTGACTACGTCCTCGAACCACTCAGAGATCATTGCTCTACATGAGGTGGTTCGTGAGTGTCAATGGTTAAGAACTATCATTACACATATTTGAGGGACTAGTGATTCGAGTTCTACCACTGAAGAACCTACTTGCATTTATGAAAACAATGCAGCTTGCATCAAACAGATGAAGCTAGGTTATATTAAGGGTGATAACACAAAACACATATCGCTAAAGTTGTTCTACAATCAATCGCCAAAGTTTTTCTACAATCAGCAACAACAGGCCCTCCTCAGGATTCAAGTGAATCAAGTAAGGTCTAAAGAGAATGTGGCAGATTTGTTCACCAAATCATTGCCCAAGGCCACATTTGAGAAACATGTGAAAAACATAGGAATGCGAAGTATTTCCAAGCTCCCCTGATTAATGTAAGTATCAGGGGGAGCTGTAGACGTCAGGGGGAGTCTAACACACACATGTCATCCTTAAATGTAAAAGGTGCGTTGTGCTGTTTTCCTTCGACCAAGGTGTATTTTTTTGTTCCACAGGGTTTTTATTGTTACTTAGCAAGGTTTTTAGTGAGGCAACAACTCATGCACCATTTCGTCTTTGACTTGGCACAAGGGGGAGTGTTAAAGGAAAAACATATTATGTGCCTTCGTCAAAGCGACTGACGGAGAGGGAATCAAGGAATCAGCGATTACCATCAATCAGCACAATTACGGATCAATCAGCATTTAATGTCATCATTGTGATTGATATTTCCGTTGTAATTCTCTCCCTATATAAATGGATTATGAAATGAAATGAGTAGACCAATTCCAATTGCATTTTACTTTTACATATATATATATATATATATATATATATATAAACACACACACACATATATAAACATGTCTAAAAGTCCTGGATCTTCAATAATGATGATGTGGCACACTAAAGATTTCCAAATATATGTGCTGGGCCTTCTAGACATGAACTTGTAAAAAATGTTGCAGATTCCCGTCCAAGCTAAACTGCCTTCACTTAAATTGCCATAACTCCTTCTAGAAAAGTCTGAATCACAAACCGTAAAATTACTCAGAAACTAGACACATGGGGCTTTCTGTGCATATAGGGTACAGCTCCTAATTCCATCTGAGCAGTTCCCAGTAATTCAGTGAAGTTAGGTTCTAGACATGAACTTGTAAAAGATGTTGCAGATTCCCGTCCAAGCTGAATTGCCTTCACTTAAATTGCCATAACTCCTTCTAGAAAAGTCAGAATCGCAAACCGTAAACTTCCTCAAAAACTAGACACATAGGGTACAACTCGTAATTCTATCCGAGCAGTTCCCAGTAATTCAGCGAATTTAGGTGTTCTACACAACAGTTTCTGTGTTAGTTAGCTTAGCTTAGCTTCTTTTCTTCTTTCTTTGAAACACACCTACAAAGACACTAAACTAACGTAAATGAACCATAAATAAGGAGAACTAAACATATATACCAAGAGAAAGAGCCAAAGAGGCATAGAATATAAGAAAATATGAGCACATCAACATATATATATATATATATATATAATAGTTTACGGGCTTTTTGGCGGGCCTTCATCGGCCCACCCAGGTGGGCTTTTGGATGGGCCGGGCAGGTCTTTTGGCCCTGCGGGCCTCCATTGGCCCAGTTGATCCATGGGCTTTTTGATGAGGCCTAGTTGGTGGGCACAAAGAAGAGATATCAAACTTTCGAAGAACTGAAGCAAAAGTTTGCACTGAAATGTCCCAAACTCTCAATTCTAATTCAAAATTTTCATCAATAATTCAAACCCAGTAAACCCATTAAACATGAGAATTAATTTTACTAATTTCAAATTGAGGGTATCCTTGAGGAAGGAGAAGCACCTTTAAAGGCATAGAAGAGGAGGCCAGGAAAGTGAGGCTTGGTGCTCTCTGCATACCCACGAACAAATTTTGTCAGCACCCTGGAATCACTCGGTGGAACGAGGTTGGTGAGATGGCGTGAGGGTTTCAATTCCGTTTCAAATTCGTGAGATGGCTTCGTGGAACTGGATCGATTCCGGAGACCAGATAATCTGGGATCTTGATAGAATACTAGAAACAAGGAGACATGGTGCTGGTTGCAATGAGGAAAGCATTGATTATTTTTGAGGGTATCCTTGAGGAAGGAGAAGCACCTTTAAAGGCATAGAAGAGGAGGCCAGGAAAGTGAGGCTTGGTGCTCTCTGCATACCCACGAACAAATTTCGTCAGCATAGGTGTGTTGGGTTTGGGTCACAATACACACGACACTTTTTTTATTTATTTTTTATCCGAGACACAAGAGAGAATGTGAAATAAAATACATATTTAAGTGCATATGTGGTATTTTTATCAAATGTGAGATCAAAAAAATACGTATTTTCAGTGTGTATGTGATATGTTTATCAAATGGGGACCCTTCATCTGTCCCTTTTCTAACTAAAGGCACACATATCTTCTTATGTGCCTATTGATCAAGGACTAAAATTTCGATATTTTCGCCGAAATATCGCCGAAAAATATCGTTTTTTTGGAGTCACGAAACTTTCCTTACTTACCAATATAGTATCGAGCGAAATTAAAGAAATTTCGGGAAATTTCGCGATATTTTGGGAAAGATGCGATATATTCGGAATTTTGGAGAATATTCGGGAATATTCCGCAACTCTGACTGATAAATTCCACTCAAAAAGCCAACAAAGTAGTTGGCAAGGTTCGAACCTTGATTAACTGTGAAGCACCCAAGCAGCACAACCAACTCCGCTGGCCTTTCAGTTCATGGATTGATGCAAGTCATGTAACTTATATTAATAGGGGGACGAATCTGAAACTTTACTAAATGCCTAAATCTATTGATAACTTGCAATTTTCAAAATTCACCAATATTTCTAGATTTTCTACAATTTTCAAAATCTTACACCTACAAATAATTATAATTATGGCTAAAACTGAGCAATGTTTGTAACAACTATTAGCACAAAAACCCACAACTAATTTCCTCTAAACCATATTGTTGATATATATATATATATATACACACACACACACACACACAAAACTATAAGGGCGAGTTATCATTTAATGAATATTTTTTAAAATACACTTAGGCTTTATAATGAGAGATGATGAAGATAGTGAAAATTTTAAATCTCATATGTTCTTTACGTGGTTCCAAGGTACACACGTAATTCAAAGGGCAATGTTCGATTTGTACAAAAAATATGTATATATGGCTTGATGACTTAGTCTCCCATTAGGTTTCTACTCATAAAAAAAAAAAATCTGAGATGTTTAAAGTGAATTTTTAAAAATTGTTAGTGACTCAGCATATATTATGTTACATTATATTACTATAACTCACTGTGTAATAATGTTTATTCAAGGTTTTCTTATGAAATATAGTAGATAATTGATTAAATAAACATATCTAAAAGTTTCACTTAAAATTTCCATGTTTTTCTTCAAATTTCCATCATTTTTCTTGATTATTTATCGAAATCGATATATCCTCGATATTTCCGTCGAAATTTCCGTTTCCGGGACCATCGATATTTCCTTGAAACTCGATATTTTGGTCCTTGCTATTGATCACTTAAAGGCACACATCCTTTATCTATCCCTATTTCATGTGTCCCCTTTGGCCTCTTTTGTAGTAGTGTGTCTTAATCCGCTAATATCACTATTAATGACCAGCGAATATGGTGCAAACAAATGAGGAGTTTTTGAGGATTGGATTGTTAAATAGGCTGGCGGCCGGTGACTATTGCTGATAAGTCCATGTCACACCCTAACTCGGAAATCAGCAATTTTTTTTCCAAGTAAGGATGTGAATATCTTTTAATTGTCAAAGATAAGAAACACTTTGGCAAATAAAAACTATATTGAAAAAAAATAAGAATCATAGGTGACTTGGATGTTAAACTCTTTATTACCAAAGTAAGTTCTTACAAGAAAAACAAAAGCAAGCTTATAAAATAAGCTTTATTGTACAAAGATAAACCAAACCAGCAAACTAAAAATTTATTTCTCCTTCTCCTACATCCAAATTTCTAGAAATTAAGTTCTAATCCTCAAGAGTATGATCTGCACAATATCATAAAAGGGGTGAGCTTAAAGCACAGTAGAGCAAACCTCATACATATAATTAGTGATGGTGCAAGACAGAAAATAACTCCTTATACTCCAGTTGTTAGTAATCTTGTACAAATCTCGGTCACCAATGTCTTCTTGCCAAACAATAGATCGTTTTATCAATAATAATTGAAGGGGCTTCTCTCCCCAAGTGTATATACCATTGGCTGACATTGCTGGTCCCTTACAAGTATTAGACTCAACTACACAACCATTTTCACTCTTTCTTTAAGCTAGGATCAGATACAACAACATGATGATGAACTAAGCATATATGATCAGATACACAGAATAAACATTTTGATCAGCAGCAAATGTCACTCAAAACCATATGAATAGACCCAAGTGTATATACCATTGGCTGACATTGCTGGTCCCTTACAAGTATTAGACTCAACTACACAACCATTTTCACTCTTTCTTTAAGCTAGGATCAGATACAACAACATGATGATGAACTAAGCATATATGATCAGATACACAGAATAAACATTTTGATCAGCAGCAAATGTCACTCAAAACCATATGAATAGACCTATACAATCAAACTTGAGGTTCCCCAAAACTTCCCCTACCTTAAACCTGATTTAGTAAAGCTGAGACATTGTTTTCAGACCTCTAAAGACTTGTCTCCGGACCCTGCTATTTTTAGATTCTCTAAATTGTTTTTTTTTTCTCTCTTTTCTAACTTGTGTTTCTTACTACAGGTAAATACCTCTTTTATACGAGAAGATGTAATAATTAGAACCTATACGTAGACTAGCCATCTCCTGTTTAGCTTAGTCAGTTAGATAAACACTGGGAGAAGCTTATTGCCAGCTACTGCTTAGAAAAATCATCTGAATGTTGTAGAGAATTGGATAATTGTATTGTATTCATCTCACCATGAGGTTTATATAGGGTTACATCATGTATACAAAAGGCAATACATAATAGCTATACTAATCAATCGCACATTACAAGTACGTCAATCGCATACATTAAGCAATACCTATTGCATGAATAGTCATTATCATTTACAACACTCCCCCTTGGATATTCCATGTCAATAGTGTTGCCTCTACTATGCGCTCCTAAGTTGCCTCGCCAAAAACCTTGTCAAGTAATAAAAGCCCTGTGGGAAAAAACAACCTTGGTTGAAGGAGAAAAAGAGCACAACGCGTGTGAATGTGGAGTAGTCGACATCCTTCCACACTCCCCCTTGTGCCGCTCAAACTCAGTGATGACGCTTTGATTGTTACCTCACTATCATTATCATTTACAACACTCCCCCTTGGATATTCCATGTCAATAGTGTTGCCTCTGCTATGCGCTTCTAAGTTGCCTCGTCAAAAACGTCGCCAAGTAATAAAAACCCTGTGGGAAAAAACAACCTTGGTCGAAGGAGAAAAATAGCACAACGCGCGTGAATGTGGAGTAGTCGACATCCTTCCACACTCCCCCTTGTGCCGCTCAAACTCAGTGATGACGCTTTGATTGTTACCTCACTAAAAACCTTGCCAGGTAACAAAAGCCTGTGGGACAAAAATAACCCTGTTCGAAGAGCAAAAAGAGCACAACACGTCCTTCACTCTTTGAGATCGAACATGTAGACATCATACCTCCCCCTGATGTCAAGGTCTCCCCCTGAATTCTACAATTATGGGAGTTCGGATAACTTTCTTAATCCGATGCTCTTCACATGTTTCTCGAAGGTGGATTTAGGTAACGACTTAGTAAACAAGTCCACTACATTATCCTCTGAACGGATTTGATTCACTTCAATATTTAGAAGTGTTTGTTGTTGCTTATTGTAAAAGAACTTAGGCGATATATGTTTAGTGTTGTCGCCCTTGATGAAACCTAACTTCATTTGCTCAATACAAGCTGCATTATCTTCATAAATGCATGTAGGCTCATCTGTTGTAGACTTCAAACCACAAGTTCCTCGAATGTGTCTAACTACAGACCTTAGTCATATGCATTCTCGCATGGCTTCATGTAGAGTGATAATCTCTGCATGATATGAGGAAGTAGCAACAAGGGTCTGCTTTGTAGACCTCCAAGATATCGCAGGGCTTCCCATGGTAAAGACATAACCTGTTTGGGAGCGACCTTTGTGAGGGTCAGAGAGATACCCTGTAGGAAGTAGCAACAAGGGTCTGCTTTGTAGACCTCCAAGATATCGCAGGGCTTCCCATGGTAAAGACATAACCTGTTTGGGAAGGACCTTTGTGAGGGTCAGAGAGATACCCTGTATCAGCAAAACCCATCAAGACATCGTTGTCATTTTGATGGAAGGGAGGAGGAGCACAGAAGGTGGCGTTTTTCCTTGTGAAGTCCGATCCCACACTTCCGTTATTTCTTTTCTCTCTGTAGGGATAGAACAAGCCCATATCAATCGTACCTCTCAAGTATCGAATGATTGTCTTTATGGCAATCCAATGGCGGCGTGTTAGCGCAGAACTGTGTCGAGCTAACAAGTTCACTGCGAATGAGATGTCCGGTCTTGTGCATTGAGCTAAGTACAATAATGTGCCTATTGCACTTAGATAGGGCACTTCAGCCTCTAATAAGTCTTCTTCCTCATCCTTTGGAAGAAACGGATCTTTTCAGGCTCAAGACTACGACCGATCATGGGAGTACTCACAGGCTTTGCTTTATCTTCATTAAAGCGCCTTAACAATTTTTGAGTATATGCTGACTGATGGATCATAATCCCATCACTACGGTGCTCGAGTTCTAGTCCAAGGCAAAACCGTGTTTTTCCCAAGATCTTTCATCTCAAATTTGGATTTCAAGTACTTAGCAGTTTCCTTTAACTCATCTAAAGTTCCAATAAGGTTCATGTCATCGACATAAACTGCTACCATTGCAAATCCGAAACTTGTCCTCTTTATAAACACGCATGGGCATATTTCATTGTTGACATATCCCTTCCCAATCAAGTAGTCACTTAGACGGTTATACCACATCAGTCTGGATTGTTTCAATCCACTCCGTGGTTTAAAGCCACTTGACTTGGGTAATTGAAGTCCGTATGGAACCTTCATATATATCTCTGAATGTAGATCCCCATAGAGATATGTTGTAACCACATCCATAAGCTACATGTCAAGTTTTTCGAAAACTACCAAACTGACAAGGTAGCTGAACGTTATAACTTCCATTAAGGGAGAATATGTCTCCTCGTAGTCGATTCCAGGGCGTTGTGAGAAACCTACCACAAGGCAAGCTTTGTATCTAACAACCTCATATTTCTCACTACGCTTTCTAACAAAGACCCATTTATGGCCAACAGGCTTTATACTTGGGGGTGTCAGCGTTATAGGCCCAAATACCTGTCTCTTTGTTAGTAAATCCAATTCAACATGGATCGCATCTTTCCATTTAAGCCAGTCTGCTCTTCGTTGACATTCTTCAATAGAGCGAGGTTCGATATCATTGTGTTTTATAATTCCTTGAGCAATAGAATATGCAAACAAATCATCAAGGATAATAGAATCTCAATTCAACGTCTCATGTACACTAGTGTAATTCATGGAGATCTCTCTATTCCCTGGAATTGGTTCTAACATTGGAGCGTCCCCTAATGATGTCTCTTGGACATAACCATAATCTGGAATATCTTCATGAGACGGGTTATTTATGTCGATGATTAATGGATCTTTCTGTGCCAAACTCACTTTCTTTCTCGGGCTAGGATCAATCGAACCTTTGGGCCTCCCATGTTTCCTTGCTGGAAGCCCAGCCTGAGCCATATTGCCATCACTATTAGTGGTGGCGCCGCCATGCCCAATACCCCTAGGGGTGGCGCCATGTCCATGATTTTTAGGGACATCAATCCTTGCAGGCACGTTTGCAGTAGGTATATGTGATCTTGTCACTTTAGTGATATCACAAAACACATCAGGCATAGAGTCTGGTACGTTCTGAAGATCGAGAATTCTCCGCACTTCAATTTAGGACTGTGCGGTTCGGGGATCAAGATGAGATAAAGTGGGGACAGACCACGACAATTCCTGTCGTTCCTGTTGAACATTATTGTTCCTATCTCCCCCTAACGACGGGAAGACTGTCTTATCAAAGTGACAATCCGCAAATCTAGCGGTAAATAGATCGCCTGTCAAGGGTTCTAAGTAGCGGATAATGGTTGGAGAGTCATATCCAACATAAATGCCTAATCGTCTTTGAGGACCTATTTTGGTGCGCTGTGGCGGCGCAATTGGCACATAAACTGTACACCCAAATATGCAAAAGTGTCAGACATTAGGCTCATATCCAGTAACCATCTGGGACGTAGAAATGATTGAGTGGCAGTAGGTCTGAGAGGAATGAGCACAGCTGCATGCAATATTGCATAGCCCCAAGCAGAAACAGGGAGATTGGTGCGCATAACCAATGCTCTAGCGACCATTTGAAGTCTTTTAATGGCAGCTTCTGCGAGACCATTTTGGGTGTGAACA
>BDJD01000322.1:124517-136405 GCA_002564525.1 Rosa multiflora
GACTTGTTCTCTAGCAATCCAATAGGCTGATTTCACAGAAAAGAAACCCTTCTTTTCCAAGCTCCAAATGAGTTTATCCTGACATTCACATCTACTAATTGGGATGCATAAAATTTTTTCAGCAATATATGGAGGAAAGAGAGCCATTACCAAAGTCTGATTCCATTCAAGAGTATCACCATCAATTAGCTCTTCTACCATGTTCCAAGAAGTATTGGCCGGTTTCTGTAATTGATATTGAGGGAGAATTGGGATCCAACGATCACTCCATATATTTACCTGAGTTCCATTGCCTATCTTCCATTGTACACCTGCTTTTAGAACAGGTCTTCCAGTGAGAATACTTCTCCAAGAGAAAGAAGGAGAATCTCCCAACTCTGTATCCCAGAAAGAGCTATATGGAAAGTACCGGGCCTTATAGACTTGAGCAATGAGTGATTGAGGATTGGAGATTAATCTCCAACCTTGCTTTGCAAGCATGGCTAGGTTGTAGGCGTAGAGATTCTTGAAACCCATACCTCCTTCCTGTTTAGTTAAACACATTCTTTCCCAGCTTATCCAGTGTATCTTCTTTTTATCATCTGTATCCCCCCAAAAAAAATGAAGCACACAGTTTATGAATATCATCACAGAGACTTTTCGGTAACAAATAGCAATTCATGGCATACAATGGCATAGTTTGTGCCACTGCTTTGATGAAAATCTCCTTTCCTGCACAACTGAGGATTTTTGCCTTCCAGCTAATCAATTTCTTGGTTAGCTTTTCTTTGATGTACTCAAAAATAGCTATTTTTGATCTTCCAACACGCAGTGGCAAACCTAGGTACCTGTTATGTTCATCCTCTCGTTTGACAGCCAAGATTGCAGCCAACCTGTTTTGCTGTACCATCCCCACATTCCGGCTAAAGACAACACTGCTTTTCTGATAATTAACTTTCTGCCTAGACGCTTTCTCATAAACATCAAGGAGCTTCTTATACCGTACACATTTAGTTTCAGTAGCTATTCCAAACATGAAACTATCATCTGCAAAAAATAGGTGATGCAGAGTTGGAGCTTGAGGGCACATTTTGAGGCCTGCAATGTTGTTGTTTTGAACTGCCTTGGTGATCAATGCAGACAACCCTTCAGCACATAAGATAAAAAGGTAAGGTGATAATGGGTCACCTTGCCTAATCCCCCTTGTAGGTACAATCTTGTCTGTAGGTTCTCCCTGTATAAGAAGAGAATAGGTGACTAAGTTTATGCAATTCATAATCGTGCTTACCCAATTAGAATGAAAACTTAATTTGATGAGCATTGCTTGGATAAACTGCCACTCCAGACGGTCGTAGGCCTTGCTTATGTCCAATTAGAGGGAAAAGAAACCCGTTTCTTGACTTCTTAATTCATGCATGAAATGAGCTTTTTTTGTAGCCACCAAAGTATTATCTGAAATTAGCCGCCCTGGTGCATATGCACTCTGTAATGGCGAGATGATGTCAGGCAGATACTGCTTCAGTCTGTTAGCTACTACTTTGGAAGTAATTCTGCAAATGACATTGCAGACGGCTATAGGTCGAAAGTGAGCAGCTATCTTTGGAGACTTGATTTTTGGTATCAAGCATATATGTGTGAAGTTGACCTCCGTCCAAAGTTCCCCTTTTTCCAGAAAGTTCTTCACTGCCAAACAGACATCCATGCTAACAATAGACCAATATTTTTGGAAAAAGAATGGTGACATACCATCTGGACCAGGGCTTTTTGACGGATGCATCTGAAAAAGAGCCGCTTTAATTTCCTCATCACTATAGGGTTTGAGCAGATTGGAATTTATTTCCTCAGTTACTTTTGTGGGTGTTGCATCAATGACAATTCTGATGGCCTCACTGTTACAGCCTTCAAAAGTTAAAACATGCTAAAAATATACCATCAATAGTCTATGAATCTCTGCCGGTTCAGTCTGCCACTACCCTTGCTCATCATTCAAACCTCTGATAGTATTTCTGCTCCTCCGATTACTAGCTTTTCTATGAAAATAGGATGAATTACGGTCTCCCTCCTTGAGCCAAGTTGCTCTTGATCTCTGCCTCCCCGCTTTAATTTCCTCATCACTATAGGGTTTGAGCAGATTGGCATTTATTTCCTCAGTTACTTTTGTGGGTGTTGCATCAATGACAGTTCTGATGGCCTCACTGTTACAGCCTTCAAAAGTTAAAACATGCTAAAAATATACCATCAATAGTCTATGAATCTCTGCCGGTTCAGTCTGCCACTGCCCTTGCTCATCATTCAAACCTCTGATAGTATTTCTGCTCCTCCGATTACTAGCTTTTCTATGAAAATAGGATGAATTACGGTTTCCCTCCTTGAGCCAAGTTGCTCTTGATCTCTGCCTCTAATATTTCTCTTGTTGAGAAAGAAGTTGGCTATACCTGACATGTAACCCCTTTTGTTCTTCATACTGCTCCGGGGAAAAGGGGAGCTTCATGAGATCATTCAATTTTTCTTGGACCACACGCATTTCAGTTTTTTGTTTGTCAAAATCAGTTTGGTGCCATTGTAACAATCTCTGCCCAGTAGCCTTAATCTTGAAACTCAATTGCCGTAACACATTCCCCGTAGTAGCTAGGTTGCGCCCAGCCTTTTTGGATAATCTCCTGGCATTCTGAATTACCATGCTACATCTCCTCAAAACGAAACCGTTTTGAAACTTTTCGATGTTGTAACTTCTCTGCACTAAATTAAATCGAAATAGGGCCATGATCGGAGTCACTGGGTTTGAGTGTGATAACTCTACTATAGGGAAACCTACTTCTCCACTGCGTGGTATGGAAACTTCGATTAATCTCTGCCGGTTCAGTCTGCCACTGCCCTTGCTCATCATTCAAACCTCTGATAGTATTTCTGCTCCTCCGATTACTAGCTTTTCTATGAAAATAGGATGAATTACGGTTTCCCTCCTTGAGCCAAGTTGCTCTTGATCTCTGCCTCTACTTATCTGTTTGAGACATAATCTCGTTGAAATCCCCAGCCATTAGCTAAGGGAGGTAGCATGGTTCTGCTGCTAGGGAACGGATGAGATCCCATGTTTTACTTCTATCAGTCCTGGCTGCCCAGCCATATATGCCCGTGAATCTCCATTTTTCCATGCTATCAGATTTTCCAATGATGGCGTCAATGTGGCGTGCAGATGATGTTCTCAAATTTGCATGTGTGTCGTGATTCTCTGGCATTCTGAATTACCATGCTACATCTCCTCAAAACGAAACCGTTTTGAAACTTTTCGATGTTGTAACTTCTCTGCACTAAATTAAATCGAAATAGGGCAATGATCGGAGTCACTGGGTTTGAGTGTGATAACTCTACTATAGGGAAACCTACTTCTCCACTGCGTGGTATGGAAACTTCGATCTGCATAAATGAGCTGAAACAAAGAAATAAAGTTTTCCTGGTCCAACCAGGAAATCCTGTTCAGAAGAGGAAACTTTGTCAAGCAAGACTCCTGAGTCAACCAGGAAGCATGATCTAAATAATGAAGGAAAATGATGTTGAGAGGAGAGTCCTGGAGGCACTAGGAGACATCATGGCTTGAAGGTGACACATAGAGGCCCAAGAATTCTCTAGGTTAATTTGGATTTTCGGCAAAATGGATAAAAGCCCAATTGATTTAGAGTTTTTGACTCACAAAGAGATATTTTTGGAGGATTTATGTGTTTTGCCGTGAAATACCAAGAGAGAATTATGGAGGCAATGTGAAAATCAAGAAAATATAAAGGAGATTACGTTGGAAATATTCTAGGGAGAGTTTTAAGGGATGGAGAAGTGTGTGCAACAAGAAAAATGTCCAAAACAAGTCCAGATTCGTCCCCTACTTTCTCTCAAGATATTTTGGCCGAAAATTATGTATAAATCAGAATAAATTCATGGAAATTCGGCAACAATATATTAGGGACTTAATTTGAAGGCTTTTGATTGGTTGGATGACACAACAGGGCTTACATGGCAGTGTGTGATTGGTTGAAGCTGTGTGGAGCATCCAGAAAATTAATTGGAAAATAAAAGAAGATTCATGAAGCTTGGAGAGCACTTTGCCGTCCCCTATATATACCCCCCCCCCTAGGCTTGACGTTTTACACATTCATTCATTCAAAAAATTCCCACAAAACATCGAAGCTCTCTCTCTCCATTCTCTAGTTCACTTTCTACGTTTTCAAGCAAGGAGAGGAGGAAGAAGAAGGAGCCGTGACGACCTAGCATCCACCATCCACCATTGAAGCCGTGAAGAGTTGAAGCTTGCTTTCAAGATTCAAGTCCAACGTTCAAGATCTCCATCTCCATCTCACGGTGTAATTCATTAATTTTCCTTGTAATCACTTTTGATTTTTCCTTGTTTGGATTCGTATGAATTTGTTCCAGTTAACATAACGTTTAGGGCAAAGTGTAAGCCCAATTTCTATGATTAAATAAAGATTTCGAGTTCTATGATTGAAATTCTAAGTTGCTTATGTGAGTTTGTTCAATTGAATTTGTATGATTGATATCTTTTATATGTTTATCTTAATTGGTTCGAAACTTTTAGGGTTTGCATATAATTGGCGCTAGATTTAAGTTAATGATTCACCTAATAGTTTAGAGTTCTATGATTGAAATTCTAAGTTGCTTATGTGAGTTTGTTCAATTGAATTTGTATGATTGATATCTTTTATATGTTTATCTTAATTGGTTCGAAACTTTTAGGGTTTGCATATAATTGGCGCTAGATTTAAGTTAATGATTCACCTAATAGTTTTGTGAACTTAAATCAAAAGTAGTAAAGGTTTTGGACAAAGGTCGAATTCAATTGAAAAGGATTGCAAATATATGAACTTATTCATACTAGGTTGTGCACTTAAGTTGATAACCTTTCTCTATGCTTCTTGTGTTGAACATGTTTTGATCAGCTATCTTTCTAGAATTTGATTGCATGTTTAATAGGATTGATCTAGGTGCTTTCACTTAGGTTAATTAGTAAAGGAAAGTAAAATATGAGAAATCATTTGCTTCGAATGTTTCACATGATCAATTTCCAGCTTGAGAATTGACACCTTTTCCTTAATAGTAGGCCTAAGACCATCCTGTAATCGTTTTGCTTTGGTAAGTTCAGTTGAAATCATGGTTTGTGCAAATCTCATAAATTCTTCAAACTTAGCCTAGTATTCAGCCACATACAGGTCACGTTGAAGAAGATTTATAAATTCTGAACTTTCATTCCTCTCATAGTGTTTGGAAAATATTTTTCCAAGAAAATGTTCTCAAATGCAGACCAGGTTATGATTTCAATGTTTGGCATGCTTAAGATCGATTCCCACCAATGATATGCTTGTCCTTCCAGATAAGTACAAGCGATAATTACTTTCAAATCTTCAGGAACTCTTTGGTTATTCATACTCCTTGTAATCTGACGTAGCCATTCCTCGGCCATCATTGGATCCATTATGCCTTTAAATACTGGTGGTCGAGAGTTCCGAAATTCTCCTTGAATCCTCATAACTCAACTTCTAGTATCTTCTGGGTGGTTATTATTTCATCCCCTAATGGCATTTGCCATATCTTGAATGGCATCTATAACTACAGAGTTGCCATCTTCATGTTGTCCTTCCATCTCAATTATCGTAACTCAAGAAAAATTGAGATCTCGCTTAGTATTCTAACAATAAACTTATTTTTACGTCTAAACGTAAATAGACAAATATTTCATAACCAAGTACATACATAATAATAAGATGTTTGATATTATAAAAAAAATTATTTAATCAACCAACTTATAAGTATGCTCCGTGAAAATATATCTATATATATATTGAGCTACCAATAAATAACTTAGAAGATAAAAATATATTAACCAAGTAATATTCAATTTATGTAGTATAATTGTAATCCAAAAACAATTGCAAGATTCAAAGCAGTCAGTTTGGTTGCTAAAGAAGAGGTCACGGCCACCTGCTAAAAACATAAGCATAAAGAATAATATTTACTCAAAAATAAAAAGATAAAAGAAAAACAGTTTATCTAGGTAAGGATAGAACCTATGATGCACTGACACGGGTACGAGGTATGGGGTGCGATATGATATGATATGTGGATACATTTTTTTTTCAAAAAAACAGGATACAATACGTTTTTTAAAAATAATATGTAATATATATATATATAATTATACATGGTGTTATTAATAAATATATTTAAAAAATATTACATATAAAATGATGGAATTGCAATGAAACAAGTAATTGAAGACATAATATTCAAACGATCATAATACGTTTTTTTTAAATAATATGTAATATATATATATATATGTATATAATTATACATGGTGTTATTAATAAATATATTTGATAAATATTACATATAAAATGATGGAATTGCAATGAAACAAGACATAATATTCAAACAATCGATCAAACAAAATATAAGTCCAATGATCCAATTACTTAACAAAAAGTTCAAGCAACATAAATAAAACTAAGTATATAAACAAAAAAGAATAACAATAAAACCAATAACCAATAACTGTTGTAAATATTATTATATATATGGCTGTCCACGTAAATACTCATTAGTTGTGTACTTTGATGTAAACCCTACCTCTATTTAAAGGAGGCTAATGAGACTGAATGAGAACACTTCTACTTCCTCCCAACTATTCTCTCTTCATCTCCTCTCAACTTTATAACACGTTATCAGCACGCTTTATATTTTTCTTTAAAACTCTATGATGATCCACGAGTCCTTATGGTGCAACTCTGTTGTTTGTAACCATTACTCAAGATCTATGAGTCTTATACTCCAATTTACTTCCTGATCCATACTTCTGATCATGGTTTTTTTTTTTATTATTCGACAATTCTACTGCCTGTTCAATCTGAAGACGTATATCAAATTTCAGTTTGGTTCACTTCTTGTTTCTGAAAGTGACAATAGTAGTTGTCTTGTATCCTTGAGTCAATAATTTCAAATTTTTGCTATACAGCAATAAAATGCCACTTATTCTTTGTTCATCTGCATGCATATATAGTATGAAGTTTTTGTGTGAGATTGGGTCTGGGAGATAATCTGTACCTTTGTGGGTAGGCCTAAGATTGCATGCGGTGGTCATTGAAAGATACGTGTGCGCAGAATAATCCATAGCTAGAATTCGCCGCCGTATCAGTATCTCACTCCCATTAGCCCAGATGATTGATAAATCTTCTCATCTTCTCTCTCTAAACCCAAAACCCAAACTCCAATGGCTTCCTTATCGGCCGACCTAGCTGCCACCCTTCTCTCCCTAACTTTCCGTCACTCCACCCGGGTCGGAACCCCGGTCTTTTTTTTTTCCCTCTCACAGTCTCACATGGAGACCCCGGACCGGACTTCCGCATTTTTCCCTTTGTGCGGCACGACTTACTAATTATTCTCTCTTTTTTTTTTTTGGTATGCCTATGTGTTTACAACAAAAGGCTACTGGGTGATGGTTTCTTGGATTTGATTTTTTTTTTTTTGAGGACTTCTTGAATTTGGGTCTTTTTTTTTTTTTTTTTTCCCTCTCACAGTCTCACATGGAGACCCCAGACCGGACTTCCGCATTTTTCCCTTTGTGCGGCACGACTTACTAATTATTCTCTCTGTTTTTTTTTTGGTATGCCTATGTGTTTACAACAAAAGGCTACTGGGTGATGGTTTCTTGGATTTGATTTTTTTTTTTTTGAGGACTTCTTGAATTTGATTTGCAAACAAATTGGATTATATTATAAACCTATATGCTTTGATTCACAGGCATGCTTTGACGGGCTTCTGTTCTTATTCGTACTCTATTTGATTATACCCAGTTCATGTTTTACATGCCAATACATTTGTTACCTTCTCATGATCTAAACATATATATATATATATATATATATATACATTATCGCAAATTGCGACTTTTCTTATTGGGTATTGGGAGTCTTATTGTTTATCCAATTTCATTTTGGATGTATGGTTCTATGTAAATTATTGTTTCTTTCATGATACATGTTAAGGAAGATCGATAGTTCTGCATGTGTTCCTTTGAATTCCGATAAGTTTTCTTTATTAATTTGATTATTTTGATATAACTTGCTCTCACCATACTTGACAAATGGATATGGTAAAATTTACATTTGTGAGTGAATTGATCAAAGTAGATCGAGACCTGAAGTCTCTTGATCTGATTACAGAGGGCCTGAAGTTCCTCGACACTTGTCAACGTTGCAATATGAAGTTTCTCAGATTCAATACAATTATAAGGGCCAAAAGATCCTCAGAGCTATACAATCCAGTATATAAAGTCACATATTTGTGTTCCCCAATAATTATAAGAGGGCTGGAAGTTCCTCAATTTTTTTTTTCTTTTGATGTTGGGGTTTCCTTCCTCCTTATGATTATTTGTGAATTTGGAGTTTCAAATTACCTCTAGAAGATGTAGTTTGAGGTTGCACACTTGGTCAATGACAGAAGCCTTTTGGCTTTACATTCTTTTATAAACAGAACCTGTCTAGAAGACAATATTATGTTCTTGTGCAATTAGAAGTGAAATAGAAGATTATCATATGAAGTTAACCAGACCAGAAGCTCTGTGTGTTTTCTTCATCCATGGAACCAGAAGTTTCCAGTGTTAATTTATTTATTTTTCTTCCCTACAATTTTCCTATTATGTTATGTACTTTCATTACGGTTCTTATCTTTTAACTTTTTTTTATTCATATGGGCCAGCAGCCCTATATATCAAACATATGACTATTGAATGTAATATTTTTGAACAAAAAGTTCAAAATTTCATAATAGAACCTGAAGTTCTAACAGTAAAGCTCAAACCCGAAGCTTTGAGTATAAAATATAAATTAGTTAAAAGTGAACTTGAAGATTCACTTTAGTCACCTCAAGCCTGAAGTTTCGAGCACCAAATTTATTTGAACCCGAAGTTCAAATTACAAAAGCTTGGAACTTGTAGATCATAAAAAAAATTATAAAAAAAAATTTCGAACCTGAAGCTTCGATTACACATATAATTCATTCATAATTTATTTGACTTTATGTCAACTCGAACTAGAAGTTTCGAGTAATTTTCATATGTCGATTGATACATTCTTCTTTATGTCTGCTTAAAGCATTCCACCGTAGAACCTGAAGTTCTAATTGTGCAGACTCGAGCCTTAAGTTTCTAGTGGATATATGGACAATTTATCGAAGAGTTTTAATCTTGGTCAACCTCAAACCTGAAGTTTTGAGGGAATTATATTGACACCAATTTAAAAGTAAGCAGATATTTAACCGTTGGCTTATGACGAATGAGTATGATTATACCCCAAATTTGTGATCGTGGATTTTGTAATTAAAAGAGATCAGAACCTGTAGTTCCTTGATCCTTAATTACATGAGGACTTGAAGTTCCTCAATGATCAAACTAACTAGATGACCATCTAAAGTCCTACACTCATAAGTTATGGTCATAAAGTTTAAACTCGATATTTCGAGTATATTATTTTGGCCAGAAGTTCAAAATGCATATGATGTTAATCTACATCGGATAGCAATACAATAATTGAACGTCATGTTTTAACTGTATAACACGGACCAGAAGCTTCGTGTATATCGTATGAGATCTACCGTTCAATTGTTACAAATTTGATTTGTGTCATCTTCAAACTTATGTTTTGAGTGATTTTCAGGCAATGCAATTTTATGCATGGTGTCCAGAAAATATTATTAAAACTTATGCTTATGAGGCTAATATAACAATCATCTCAGATCTTACATATCTGATTGATGGCTCCAGAAGAACACACATTATTGTCCATTTGCATTTTGTGCCTCCAATATTATTAGAGATGTATAATCTCCCCGTCTCATAGATCTCATTGTATAGTAAGAAAGCCGATTGACATGGCTATACCATGAAATGCCACCAGAAGTGGATCATGGCAAGAGGGAAATCAGGAGTCAAGGTAAATACTACCCTAACATCCACATATGTGAGGAAATTGTAAATTGGGTGTGTGTCGCCTATGGTACACTATATGGTGGATGATTATCAAGCCACTTTCGAAAGGGCACTGGTCAAATTAAATTGCATTGACTAGTACGAACATTGAGATCATCACACATCCCTGATGTCTTTTGCTTACAATAAGCAACTTGAAAGCACTATTGTGCTACTCCATAGATTTATTGTATCCTTTTGAGTTCCCATTGAAACTAAATGTTTCTTAATCCGATTATCTAGGAACCTGATGTTTCTTAAGAGGTTATTATAAATTGAAAAAAATTAAAACCTCAAGTTTTTTGGATCTCCAATTATATGAGGGCCTGAAGTCCCTCCTCTTTATGACTACACATTTATATGTGACACAGAATTTGAGGTTCTCCACATGATAAAGTTACTTGTTCTTATGGATTGTAGTCTTTAACTCGAAATTTTCGAGTATATCATTTTGGCCAGTAGTTCAAAATGAAGCTGGTCCATTACAATTATCAGTATTTCACAATTAATGTTTACTGAAGCTAAGGTAACAACCATATCAAGAGTTGTAGATCTTGATCTATGGCTCCAAATGAGCTACTATCATGTTACCGAATTTGAAATATTGTTGCATTAATTGCTTACTATATGGTCGGAGAAAACTTTATGCCATCGGATATATACTGTATCCAATTTTCTGCAGTAAATTAAGGCATATGATGTCATGAACTTGAAGTTCCTTTAACCAAATACACTATTTTGGCATGACCGGTTAGGTCATCTTTTGTCTACCATGTTGCATGGAATCACTTACAAGTTTGATGATTGCTAATCTTACTCACAAGCAAATTGTTTATTTACATATTTGCGAGTTGTCACTTTAATGAGACAATCCTCCTGCAATGAAGGGGAGAAATATTGTTCCTGAAGAACGATATGAATTGGTGTGAGATATTTATCCACCGTCTCATTTTGACTTTAAGAAATATCAAAACTAGTGAATTGATAAAAGAAAGTGACAAAATTATATGCTAAATGCAAAGGCATCTTCTTGGGTTAAAGTCCTTGAGACCGACCGTATTAATACAAACAATGTAGACTCCATTTGATTTGTGGGATGCAAGTGTATCCAATTGACATGGTTCTCCTGAAGAGAATGTCATTAAACAATATCACAACTCCTAATATGGCTACACATATAAAGGGTGTAAGTACACTATTATGAAATGTTGTCTTAGTGATACAATAATAAATCAATATGGTTGATGCTAATGAACAAAACGTTTTTGACCTAAAACTTGGTTTGGGTTCGCCAACAGCCAATGAACACCTTCACTCCAAAGAAAGTGATAGATTTTTGAATGCATCCTTTGAGCATGGTCATAATAAGACAATCTTCCCGCCGTTAGGGGGAGGAAAGACTACTGTCATTTGAATAACGGTGTGAATTTGTGTGGATTTTATCCACCAGGTCTAAAGTTTTAAACTCCCAAAACAGGGAAGATTATACAAGCCCTATAATGCTCTATATGAGATTATAAGTAAAAAGATCTACATTCGCTACATAATTCATCTATGAGAGTTGATTGTCCTAGAAGCGACAGTGTATGCCGCAGAAGTGGCATGGGTACCCAATATCAATAAGCTTATTATAGCTAATGCATGCATATAAGAATGAGTGGGATCTATGATTGTTAATCATCGATGATAATTTATATTTGGTGGCTACCAAAAAACTTTAAGGGCTGTATGAATGCTATATCACGTTTCACCATGAATGTCGACAAAGTATATTATTGGCCAAATTGGAAAGAGGCAATTCCAATGAAATTGAATATTTGAAACGTGAGGAAGTACTTGGACCTTTAACCCTACATGGTACAAAAGGGTATTTATCAAAAGTGAA
>BDJD01000322.1:136576-172764 GCA_002564525.1 Rosa multiflora
ATGAAAGGTTGAAAAAGCCTGAAGCTCACTCATGGAATCAAAGAGTCTAAAGCTAGCTCATATGTACTCATTTCGTTCTAGTCAACGAGATCTAAATTGCCTTAATGAGTACTATGACGAGACTACTATCGAATTCGAATTATGATTATAATGTTGCAACATATTCTAACTTTCGCAAGTTATGAATTATTTAAAGCTCTTGAAGAGCTTATGAGACATATCAATACAAAAAGATATTGATGTGTATGGCTAGGTATGCCATGATGATTTTTCAATGTTTTAAACTATACAAAGATAAATGTATCATTTTGTTTATATTGTCTAGCTTTGTTAGTATTGCTTTAACTTTGCAAGTATGAAAATTTATGATGAGCCCCTATATGCAAAGCACACATGGTCTCACTTCAGTGATAGACACATCAAACTACTATACATGGTACATGTAGTTTATCGCATACATAATTAAGTCTTGCAACAATCAGGTGGAGATTTTCATCAGGGATAGCATCCGGAAGTATGCTACCTAGGACATATGCGCGTTGTGCTCTTTTTGTCCTTCGACCATGGTTATTTTTGTCCCACTGGGTTTTTGTTACCTGGCAAGGTTTTTAACGAGGCAACAATAAGCGCGTCTAATACCATCATTCATTAATGGACATCCTAGGGGGAGTGTTGTAAATATTATTATCTATATGGCTGTCCACGTAAATACTCATTAGTTGTGTACTTTGATGTAAACTCTACCTCTATTTAAAAGAGGCTAATGATACTGAATGAGAACACTTCTACTTCCTCCAAACTATTCTCTCTTCATCTCCTCTCAACTTTATAACAATACCCAATTTATATAACCAATTTATTAAAATAGATGATTGCTGCCATAGGTGTCAATTTGGACATATAAGGACAATTGCTGGCAAGCCGTAGTTGATTCCAACCCCACTCACTATATCATTCTTTCAATCTGGACATCCCTTTAGTAATAGACTAGCAAGCGGCCCCGGCGCAACTGTATCAATATTGGCACATTCTTCTTGAGATAACCTATGCCATTGAAGTTGGTCCATAATTTCTTCCGACTCGGCTCCATTACTCGATGTTCTTAACACCATACCAAAGTCCATCAATTGAGATGAAACTATGCTGGAGATAAATATTACTTGTCAAAAATATTGAAGGAAGATATTGCAAAAATAATACAGGATGTCTAAAATTTATTAAACTTTGAGCTTATCAAATAGTTTTACATACCCATGACTAAGGCATAATAAGTAGTGAAGATAGTGTGGCAGGCACCAAATACCACATGATCATTCTGCATAAACACAACTTGACATCTTAGGCGTATCAGTGATAAAACTTTTTCATAACAATGAAAATGCTAATCAGGAACTTTGGATATTAATCATATTATTAACAACTATGGTTATAAGACAATGTAAGACTATAAAAAGAAGTGTTTCATTTGCACAAACTAACAACAATAGAAGAGCCAAACAGATCAATCTTATCTGAACTATCTATCTGTAAAAAAATTTCGATAATAGAAAAAACCAAAAAGGACCAAATGTTAAGAGATTGATCATTTTAGTTTATTTGCTGAGATAATCCAATAAGTTCAATTAACAACCCTACAAATTTGAAAGGGCCAAGGAATGAAATCAGAAGATCATGACACCAAAATATTAAAAAGGTAACAATTTCAGCCTCAAAAGCACGAAAACTTGCAAGACTACAAACAAATCCCAATGCTGATCGACAGAAACTGGAAATAATGACATCCCAGCAACAAATAACATAAAGAAAATGAAAAAAAAATATAAAAAACTACAAAATCAAATCAAATATAGGAAGGGATTTAGTCACCATATTATTTTCAGCAGGATTTTCCTC
The DNA here is from genome assembly GCA_002564525.1 of Rosa multiflora. Lineage (NCBI taxonomy): Eukaryota > Viridiplantae > Streptophyta > Magnoliopsida > Rosales > Rosaceae > Rosa > Rosa multiflora. The sequence continues at coordinate 138,470 of BDJD01000322.1, forward strand.
TGGCATGTTTATGATTGTATTAGAGAGTGCTTTAGGCTGGCAAAGATTTTAGTGGTGACTTGTTGAGCATAACAGAGATACCAAAGATCATTTCTTTAAAAGTTGTACATGCTCACACCATTATGCTGGAAACTAATCTATTAAAAGTAAATAGGAATGCTGATACAAATTTTGTGAGTAAAACAGCGTAATTAAAGGAACAGACACCTAGAAGTTGCAGGAGCTCTATTATTGAGACATGTGGAATTTAGTTAGGACAAATTGCTAGCATGATAGTTTGATCATGTTAATATTATATTTAACATAAATTATAAATGCTTGATCAGTCACAACAGGATAAATGGTTGAATCTTGTTATCGAAATTTAATAACTGTAAAAAGGCTACTCTTTGTTTCTATAGTGAATTAGTCAACACCCAAATGAAATTTCCAGGAGGGAGTAATTTACAGAACAGAGTACGAACTGCCTATATTATGTAAATTGTAGATAAATATCCAACACATAAAATTAAACCCTGCTTATACATAGCAATCAGCAATCTCCTGTCCAGATAATCCTATAATAATTAATTCAGTTCAAAATCATCAACTGGATAAATGCAGGCACATTTCTGTCTTCTATAGGCTTACCAATTCAAAATGATTAATTGGTAATAGGATGGCAGATACAGATAATGGCTCATCATGGCGCCAATTCTCATTTGAAGAGTAATCTGAGTCCCTCTTTGTCTGGCCATCTTGTGAGGAACTTTTAGAAGTTGCATTTGTGTCTTCAGCTCATATATTTCTCAGATGTTCTCTATATCAATGCTTATGGGTTTTTCACCTTTAGGATTTGGCTTGGTTCTGTTAGTGCCAACAGCCTAGATAAAAGAACAATGGTTTATATGGATTACAATAAGATAAAGTAGCTAGCTTGTAAACTACATTTCGATTTAGTTTCTTTATCCACAAACAGATCAAATTGCAACTATAATTTTCGTTGCAGATCATACAACTAAAAGTATACAGCTTTTAATATTGATGTGTTTCTAACTTTCCTTGCAGATCATAAATTCTCTATACTGTGAGATTAGTTATGACAATGTCTTCATGAAAAACCTTACTCTCAATTGGAGGCTATAAACCTCTGGGAGTACTGGAATAGCTGTTGCGATATCTTTGAGCTTGCTAAAGGTTATTTGAACTTTAGGACTACTCTGAAAAGCTTAATGAGCCACCATTATTACTCTTGTTCCAATAGTGAGTATAAGTGGCTCTGTGTTAACAGATAAGTTAGAAAAACACATTGCCACTCCCCTTATTCATGGCAAAATAACTAAGGCCACCTATTGATGATGGGGATGTCCAAGCCTGTCTTGCTTATTGGAAATGTGAGACTTTTTCTTTCTAACCAGAAGTTAAAATTTTGATGAACTCAGAAGGGAAAACATGTAGTTAATTCAATTTTTCTTTCTAACCACAACATATCATCTCCAAAATTCTTAACCATGAAATATTTGTGCTTTACCTGATGAACGATCGTAAATCCTCCCCTCTCTTTCATTTATATATATAGAAGCTCAGATAGACGGAGCTTTGAACTCTGCTTCTTTTAATTGGAACTTTCCGGATGAACAACTTCTTGGCTAACTGCCGTCACTGCATATGCATATGCATCAGTAAAAGCTTTGCTTGCCTAAATAGAGAGTAGAAAATTAGTGACTCAGTTCGGCATGCAGACTAACTACAAATATATATACCTCGGTGATATATTAAATTTGTTAAATAAAAGATACCATCTTGGGCTCTAGTTGTAGATGCTAACGCTAAGATCAAATGAAAAACAATCTAAGAGCCCAACCCCAAAATGAGTCAGATAAGAAGAATTAGACCGAAGAAACCAAGCAAATACCTCTTAAAATGAAGATCCCTTTGCTGTCGGCTCAACCATCATTTTGATTTGTCACACCTGCAAATTTGAAGAAGATGATGTTCTTCTGCTTAGGAATGAACGTGTTCTTCAGTATGTGTGAAATGAGGAAATGCATAAACTAAAGTTTTCAGCTTCCCTTTCCTTATAACTTTTGCTCCAAATTTTCAAATGAGAGATAAAAATGTTGTTTGTTGATAAAAACCACCCGTACCCATATCATAGATTCACACTTCACAGTAGTATCTTTCATGCAGTATGGTTTTCTAAATATTGCAAGTAGATATAAGACAGAAATAATTGATAAGAAACTCTGGGTAAGTGCTTCATAAGTAGTAATGTTGGATCCAGTAAGCTTATTTCATAAGAATTTTTTTCAAAGGAAAGACACATTTAGTATCCTATTATTCTTGAGTTGGTTTGGTCTAATAAAAGGACATTGACACATTGTAAGGCTCCACAACTCCTCAGAGCTGAATAACCAAAGTCCACATAAAACTCAACCAAATCGGACTAAGAGACGAAGAAATATACTTAAAAGTTAATGATAAACTAAAATTGCATAGGGTTTTCATCGAACTATAAAACAGGACAGCAATAATACAATCAGTACATCTACTGGCCAATTAGTCATTCATCAACTTAAACTACATCCTCTCGCTCTACAATTTTGATCAAGTTTCAAAAAGCGATTTCTAATAAAAAGAAGACAGCTCTAACTAATTTATTGGAAACTCAAGCTACAGATACAGGAGATAAATTCAAAGTTATAAAAGGGAAAATCCGTCAAAACCAAGCCATCAAAAACATTTCCTATAGCCATCTACCTTCATGGACTTCATCTCAGATGCTCTTAAATCTCAGCTACCCACTACTTCAAAACCCACAGAGCTTTCAACTCAAACAGAGAAAAAGAAAAAACAAATTCCGAAATCCAATTCCCACATATACCCAGCATGCATGGCAAACCAAACCTTCAATCAGGAACTGAAATTTCAGGAAAAAAAGTCATTACCTCAACTTGGTGTATCAAATTCTTCTTCCTCTTCCCGTTCCCTGTTCTTCCTCTCTCTCTCGGATCAGCCTTCACTCCCTCCTTCTCTCTCTCGCAGAATAGTGAAGGGACCCAGAAGACACAGAATACCTCTCTCTCTCTGTCGCAATCCGTGGCTATCACTTTCTGAAGGGGGGAGAAGAGAGCGGAAAGAGAACACAACTGCTGCTGCTGATCGATAGGTTCTTATACCCAGGGTAGTGGCAGCGTCGTAAAATAATAGGAAAGAGGGGTAAAAGCGTCTTTTTCTATACCGGCTCGGCTCAAGCCGCTACTGTTACTAAGCTACAGTAGACAAACACTCAATTAGTATCGACTAGACAACATTCCCGCGCTATGCTGCGGGTTTGTTTTTTCATTTTTCTAATTTGTTCATAATAGAGTCACAATTGTAAGGTAAAAATTGTTAATTGAAACTGTGTTGATTTTACATATTACAAAAAGTTGTGTTTTAATAGTAGAAAAATAAAACTACTACTGTTCTCTCTGCAAGTGAGGATGACTTATAATTAAAAAGAATACATCAATATCTACCAACAGAAGAAGCCGAGCTATGGAGTACAGAGGAGATATATTTATCCTTGCAGATTTCTTGCCTCAGATAGTGATATGAGGAATCCTATTTCCGCCTAAAAGAGTATATATCTGCTGGGGGTCCATACATAGTTGTCCAATAAATTAAAATAAGCCAATTATCATCCCTTTTAGGCAATTAAGGGACTTTGAATCGTCCTTTTGTTTTTCACCAGTTTTTTATTTCATTTTTTTATTTCTTCTTCTTGGCTTCTTTTAATTTTAAGGGAAAAAGCATACTTCCATTAGAACATGAAAAATTTTGGGAAACAAATAAGAATTTGCGAGAGAAGTGAACTTAGTTACTAGCCTCGCATTAGTTGCTTGAACTGCTTCCCATTGCTTCATCTTTTTTTATTACATTCCTTGCATTTGAAGAAGTTGCTTTTAATTATGGAATGTCTGTTCGACTCCTCCTTCCTCATGAAGTTGGATCAGCATATGCCTTCAACTTCACTTTTGATGAGGAAGGAGACAAACTACAACTTCTGTTACCGAAAAATTGATGAATGCACAGATCACTGAAAAGTTTAAGATGAATTTTAATGTGAATGAGATCAGTCATCTAGCAAGTAGCAACAAAGTAACAGAGCCAAAACAAAACAAAAAGTTTGAACCAAAAACCAATTTCAATGATAATCTCATTCACACAGAAGCACAATGAACGTTAAATTGAGCATCGAAACTAATTGACCGAGATCATACATTGCTAGTATGCAATATTCTAGATGGTGTGAAGTTGATTTCAACAGCATTAACTGGCTTGCATGAGTTGTAATGATGGGATCCCCACTGAAACCAAAACCAGGCTGCAATGTCTATTTCTTCTTTTTCTTCAAGGAAATTGGTATATGCCTGCGGCACCACATATAAGCAAGAGATTTAGACATAGCAAGACAGGAACGTGTCTTACAAATAAATCGATCTACAACTCATGGACAAAAATATTATTGATCGTACACTCTCTGAGGCCAATATTGGCCTAAATCATTTATGGATTTAAAATTCACACTCTCACAGGTTATTCTAACACCAATACTTTGTTTATTCTTATTGTTACGTATAATCACGAAAACATAAATCGAAAACAGAAAATCATAAATTCTTACTGGATACAGAGAGACCAAGACTCGGACTTCACGAAAAAATTTCAGCTTCTAACAAACCTGTGACAATCATAGCAACGATAAAACGCAAAATCCAATAGCTCAACATAACTGAAATCAAGTGGCAGAGAATAAAAAAACAAAGTTGATCTTCTTTCTTTTAGACTGAGAATTTCATCATAGCTTCAAATAGAAAGATATTGTTACAAATGAGCACCACAATCCTATAAAGCTATTGTCCAGTCCTGCAAGTATTGTTCTTCAAATAGAAAGATATTGTTACAAAAGGGCACCACAATCCTATGAAGTTGTTGCTGTTGCATTAGTGATGATTCAGTTCAATAAAGGTACTACTACATACTACCAGAGACCAGATTAGTAAAATGACTTCTGATGATACACAAACTATTTCTGAAAGTAGAACCTGACAAACTTATGGGGAATGAAACTAAGTTGAGTCACAACTAAAATGTGTTTTGGTGTGCAGCCTCTCATAACAACAACCAAAACAAATGCCCTTCCCAATGTATCTTTTGTGACTCATTGTCAGCCTTGAATTGTCTACCTAATTGGATATACTTTGTTTTGACACTTCTTTCACATGCATGTTTCTGTGACTCTGGTTTGCGCTTGTGGTGTGATTAAAATCAAGATTCCTCAATTTGTGGAACTGGGCCAAAGAGTAAGCAAGCATTGACTTGTGCATCTATTACTTGATTTTGTGAGTCCTACTTATAAGATGAATCATTAAGCTTCTGCATTCATATTGTGTTCACCTATTTCCAAATCTAATGCTGAAGATTCTTCAGAAAAGTACGGTTGGTTTCCAATGCTTAAACATTTAAGAATTATGTGCTATTTCAACGAAGGTGTGAGGGTCCATAATCTAACCTTTTCAACTAAATATGTGCCTTCAGTTGCACCATTTTCACAGTTCATTTTATCTCCCTGATTTTCAATCCACAAATGAATAGTTGTCTCCTGAATCTTTCCCTTTGCTTCATCTGGACTATGGTCCCTGGAACTTCTATTGTATGTTCTGAATTGTTTTTCACACAATGAGAGAGAAAAAGTTGAGATGCACATAATGTTTCATATATATTCATCCCACCAAAACACTCATATTGAAATAATAGCACATTTCATTACTTCCTAGAAACTCACTTTTATAAGAGTACAATGTAGTTCACCTGCATAAGTTAAATGTGCTTCAAAGGAACATTAGCTTTGAACACTTAATCAAACTTCTTTCTAATTACTTCCATAGTTTAGCAGGGCCTCTGAATGGATGACATGCACTTAATGACGTAGTATTTTAAACCAAATAACATGTAGAAGCAGCACACTGAGATCAAAACTATGACAAATTCTTTCGACATGGTAAATGAAATATCGGTTTTATGTGAACCCCATGAAACCCAAGCATCATAGTCATAATAGAAAGTGAGTATTTCCATATTGAGTAAAAGAAACGAGAAAAAAAACTTCCAGACACCTCTGGTAGCAGGTGTCAAGGCCAAGCCAGAGTTCATCAGATACAATGAATTAACAAACAAAAAAGCCATCTATAACTCAATATGATCTAAGAAGTTCAAGTTTATTTCAAAAGAAATTGCCAAAAAATGAATTGAAGGTACCTGTGGCATGTCAATAGCATATCTGATTTTATCAAATGTAGCTGAGAGCGATTCAAAAGGAAGAACCATTCCTCGCTGATTGGTGACATTGCCGAACACATTGTCTAGTCTTTCATTAGCTACACCTGCATTGATGCACCATAGCAATTACATATATTTTCAACTCCATAATGTAGAATGGAAGAATAAAAGTTAAAGCATTCTGACTCACCAATATAGCTCTTTCCTGTTGACAATAATTCAACGGCCTCTCCAGTTTTGGTGGATTGTTTCTTTGCCAAGGCCTCTTTGGAAAGTACTGCTCATCAAAAGGGACAACAGAAATGTCTATCAGATTTGCATCCCTATTTCTAACACCAGCACCATGATTTTGTACAAATTTATATCACATATAATAAAATTAATCAACCATGTGAAACCTAACATTTAGAGAATCTAGTAGATTGAAGTAATGCTATACTGCATCAGCAGCATAGTCTGACACTAAGATTAGCAATCCATGAAACCAAACTAATTAGGCCAGAGTAACGGTGTCTTCATCAATGCAATTACAGCAGCTGCAGCTTATAAATATTCAAAATTCTTCACTTGTACAGTATGATATATTATTATTCTAAGAAAAAAAAAACCCACCGATACCTTACAATTCCCCAAATAAGCCACAGAATAACAAATTAAAGATCTACAACACAAATCGCCCAGTTTTTTATTTAAGCAATGCCCACAATGAATTTTCAAAACCACATCACATTAGTTAACAGATTCCAAGTTCAAAACTTTCCACACTATAAATGCCTTGTTCTTCAGATGGGAAATTCCAAACCAATTCTTGAGTTCATACATTTCATCCCTGTCAGATTCCAAATTCAAATCATTTTCTTCCACACTATACAAACACATTATTTTTTAGGGAAATTTCAAATCAACATTTCAATTTACACATCTCATTCTTAATTCCAGCAATCAAACAAAATCACACAACTATACCAACCAAATGGTTTCAGTCCATATGGTATATCAAAACATTACTTTCAGTCCATATGGTTTAGCACTGCCATTATTACTAAATGTCTTGGAAAAAGTTATATTTATACAAAGCTAACACCTATTATTTTCTTATCACTAAAACAAATTACCAGAAAGTAAACTCCCTCACTAAAGAAATGAGTTTCAAAATATGTACAATGTAATAAGATCCTAGATTCTATGAAGAAGAATCAAAAGTTAAATCAGCATATTATCAGTACCTTTAAGCCTCCCAAGACTTTGCAATGATTTTGTTTGAAGACATATGCTTCCAGAAGTAAGCTGACAGCATTTATAGACATAGGTGGGGTACTATAACTTGAAGAACGTCACCTACAATGTTTGCTTGCTCAAGCGAGGGTGACTTTAATTTTTGGAGTCACTGCATCAATATATATTCCCCTTCAAATACATGTAAACCAACTTCTATGTTTCCTTCATGATATTCACATAGTTCCTAATAATGCTCTAGCTTCCTGCAAATTAAAGAGTGTGTAGCTTTAGAATCAGAAAAATATTGTTTGAATCACTAAGACAGATACTATATTACTGCACGCGGGCTCCTAAGAAGCAATCTGTTTTCATTCTAAAATGAATTGATATACAGAATTTCTTATTGGATGTATTTAGTTTTATCAAGCAGTCTCAAGCTATCTAGTTTTTGTAACTATAGATTGGTCAATATTTGCATCATCAGGCAAAGAGCGAATTTGCTTTGCAAAAGAAGACAAAGAAAAAGAAAGCAAAGCAAGTGATTAATTGATGTTGAAGCCAATAACCATAGCCAAACACAGAGAAGGCGAAGAACACCCCAATAATCTAAGAACCAATTTAACAAAACTACATGCATTGAAAAATTGGGAAAAAAGAAGAAGAAGAGAGAGTATTCACTTAGTTACATATAAATATGTTTCTTTTCAATGCTATCAAAATGTTGCAAATCCGGAGAAGCTGGTTTTCTTGGTCTAGAAATAAGGTAGGCTTCTAAGTTTGTGATTTCTAACTGATCAAGAAAATTGGATCAGTAATGTGTTTTCTTGAGGAAAGAAATTAAGGGTGAGAAACTTAGTGGCTGCATGTAATTATGGATTTTCAATATTTGAATAGGCCAAGTAGCAGCACCATGGTTATGGAAATTTATGGATGCCTTAGGATATAAGGTCACTGTTCTATATCTATTTCGGTAATAAGACATGGCATACGATAAAATAAAGAAAGAACCAAAGACCATTCAAAAAATTCAACACAAATTATCAGAGCTAAAAACTGATGTAGTAAGCCAATAATATCAAACAGAGGAAAGAAAATAGACCTGCGAAGACATTAAGGAATAATATAAGGGTCAAATTTGTTAACTACATCTTTGTTCATGTGAACAATACCAGAAATAGGCTTTTAGAATGCAGCAGCTACTTTTACAACCTGGGGACCTGTTTTTACTTGAATACCATCTCTGGAGAACTTTTCTTCAACAAATGTTGTAACTGATCTTGTTTCAAACCTGTAAGACCAAACCAAGCACATAATAGTTAACTTGATCAATACACCAATTGGAATACCATCAATCACAGAAACGTATGTGTCAAATATGATGGCTTGCTTCCATTACAGTAATGGATAACTAAAAAGTCACAAAGCTCTGCAGCAAGCTCCACACCTACTGGACCGCCACCAACAACTACAAAATGCAAAATTGGAAGAAGCACCACTATCACTACTTGTTCAATCATCAAGAAATTAATAATAAAAGCAAAATTCAACCAATTTGGAGATTCAAGATTCAATTTTGAAGAAACCCCTCGATCAATTATCAAGAAATTGTATTAGTTTAGCGTATATGATTTCTGTGAGAGCTTCCGTCGCCCTTCTCTTTTTTTCTCCCGTGTTCCTCTGCTCTCTTCGCTCTCTCTCTCCCCTTCTTCCTGTCTTCGAAACACCAAAATTAACGGATTTATTGGTACTGGCAGAATTCAAAGATGTAGCTAAAATTTGACTCTGTGCATGCTATAGAAATTACCCGCGAGGATGAGTTTGTTCGAAATCGACAATGATGCACGTACTGATCTCGACTTGAATAACAGTGGAGGAGAGAGTTATGGAGAGTTTTCCAAAAAAAAAAAATTAAGGAGTCATGGAGATTTGTTTGCGATTGGAAATCTCTTCTTCCTTTTTCTTCTACCCAGATCACTCTGCTTTCTTGGTTTCTCTCTCTCTCTCTCACTCTGTTGATCAAAACAACCAAAATAGAACTAACAAAGCTGTGAGATTTGTTTGCGATTGGAAATCTCTTCTTCCTTTTTCTTCTACCCAGATCACTCTGCTTTCTTGGTTTCTCTCTCTCTCTCACTCTGTTGATCAAAACAACCAAAATAGAACTAACAAAGCTGTACGAGGTCAAAGCAGTGCGAAGACGACAAAAGTACAGGTGTGGGTAAGACGGTAAATGTCGTGACAGGTGGCAGGGGCAACAACAAAAACATACTGTTCATAAGGAGTTGCTTAGGAACAGTAACCCATCTTTAGTATATAGCAAATAGGTTCTTATACCCAGGTTAGTGGCACCGTCGTAAAATAAGAGGAAAGAAGGGTAAAAGCGTCTTTTCCTATACCGGCTCGGCTCGAGCCGGTACTGTTACTAAGCCATTATTGTTCCTAAGCTACAGTAGACGAACACTCAATTAGTATATACTAGCAAAATTGCCCGCGCTTTGCTGCGGGATTTACTATTATCAATGAATTGCTTAGAAAACTAATCGTTTCTATACATAAGAATATTATTGATTTTGTAATGTTATATGGTACAAAAGGTTTGGTTTGGTTTGGTTTATACATTTGGTCTGGTGTGAAATTTTTTGGGAATGGTGGAGAAATTTAGGTAAGCTACCTTTTGAGGTCAGGCACACTTTACCTAAATTTTTCCATTACAATGAATAAATCCAAACCAAACTTGGTGCATTAGAACTTTTTAATGGATGGCTACATTGTGTTGTCAGACCTGCAATTCAATTAATTATTTGCATAAGTAAATACATAATAAGTTGTATTGTATTTGAATCTCAAGCAAATACATAATAGAATTAGAGAGATCATATGTGAAATAGGTAAATAGATAGTATTTGTGTTGAAGACATACCTGAATATAGTAGTATTTGAAAGCATAAATTTGTTGTTATTTCTGGTGAATCTGGGAGAGAAGGAAAATTAGCAATATTAATATATTGGCGATAAAGTGTATAAAATGTGTTGTTATCAAGAAATAAGAAGTAAATCAACATGTTAGGCTTCTTCAAATGAAAAAGGATTCACAGAAGGTACCTCCAACCGGTAGCTATAACCCTTGAGTTTAAGCTCACCAGCAAATTGAACTTCATTGTTCCTATGTCTTCACTGCAGTAAATTAAACCAATCAAAGCAATTAACAAACACTTATAACCAGACATAACCACAATAAGCAGAAGCTGCAAAAGAGTGATAAAGGAATTACCTTTGTGAAGTTTGGAATTACACTTAACAAAAACCTGGTTGTGCCCTTCAAAATATACATTAAAAATTACAATTTTTATAAATAAAATTAGAGGGGGGAAAAAAAAAAAAAAAAAAAAAAAGAAAGAAAGAGAAGAGTGATTGAGAAAGAGGGACTACATTTTCAGCGCGGTGCATACAGAGGCTTTCAATTATCAAATTTCAAAAATCCCAACTCAAAACTTAGTAGTATTTGGAGTCTTAGTTGGCTTGGCTTGCAGCTTCTGCTTTGATTATTCTATTCCAAGTGAATTTGATTTCATCAATGCTTCTATTTGCTATTGTCGAGAACTGATCCATTCAAGGCAGCCAGCTAAATTTCGTTCCTGAACAGATAGCCATTCTTATCATACCTTAATTCGATCATTGTTTATACCATGAGAGTTGGCCTCAAGGAGGTTCTCTAGTGATCTGGCTTTTCTGTTCCGAAGTCTGCCTGTTTCTTTCAATAAGTCAGCCAACCTTCTTTTCTCATCATCCACCTCAGGGCTAGCTGTCCCTAGCCTTTCTTCCCTCAATAGCATCATTCAACCTGGGTATAATGAAAACAGGAAAACATCTAGAATCAGCACATCTTTTGACTTAATAATGGTAAAACACCTCTGATCAATTAACAGTCGTATACCTTCCAAAAGTAAATTTAATTGTAAGATGAGAATATAAGTAAATAGGTAAATGCAAGCAACCCAAAAACCTAAATCTTATGAATGCAACGAAACTCATTTTACAAAATTACACATACCTAGTGGAGAGCTTGAAAGGAAGTTCACCATTGAATCATGGAAGAGACTTGTTCAGTGTGCCACAATGAACTGCATTTGTCCACAATTGTTCACACACAACTAAGCCTACCTCAATAACAGCTTGGGAGTTTTGCCCCTCTTTATATAATGCAGGGCAATGTGAAAATGCTTTAGTGTGCCACAATGAACTGCATTTGTCCACAATTGTTCACACACAACTAAGCCTACCTCAATAATAGCCTGGGAGTTTTGCCCCTCTTTCTATAATGCAGGGCAATGTGAAAATGCTTCAGTGTGCCACAATGAACTGCATTTGTCCACAATTGTTCACACACAACTAAGCCTACCTCAATAACAGCTTGGGAGTTTTGCCCCTCTTTATATAATGCAGGGCAATGTGAAAATGCTTCAGTGTGCCACAATGAACTGCATTTGTCCACAATTGTTCACACACAACTAAGCCTACCTCAATAATAGCCTGGGAGTTTTGCCCCTCTTTATATAATGCAGGGCAACGTGAAAATGTCATAAGCATACTATGAAGGGTGTTTCACACACTACATGATATGGGCTGTGCAAATATGCAAAATATACTTGTAGTTTAGCCGCGTGTGGAAGTGTATATTAACTTAAAAGACTATTACATGCTAGGTAATAGACTATTAATGTTATCCAATGCAATTTGATATAGTTGAGACAAATTGCATATTATTAAGGGTGGTTTGAAGGCAATGTAGAAAGAATAATAGTAAACTTCACTTATAAATGAAAGGAAAGATACATACCAAACCATACAGCAATTATGTGTGTTTGGACCATTCCCAAGAAAATTTCTTTAAAGATGAATATACGACATAACCTTCTGCTCCCCTCCCTTCACCTGGAACATATGCATCGGAAAGAATAACTTGTAAAAAATAAAACATTTGGTAACAAACATTAGACTTTTGATTCCCATAAGCAAATTTAGACCAATATAATGGTGAGGGATGAGCTATCTCTGGTTCAACGGAATCAATTATCTCATGACTTTCAAACACGTTACTAATTTTGAGTTTTTAAAAGTAGTTATTAACTCACTTATCTTTAAGCTTCTAATATCACCATTACCTCCTTTAGCTTTTTATCTTCTATTGTGCTAAAATAGTCAAGGTGAATAACAGTCTGCTAATCCTGAACATGTTCACCATCGTGAATTGCATTTTTCCATTCTTCCACCTTACCATCCGCCCATTGTTGTTCAAATTGAGTTTCAACCTACCACAGAACCACCATAATTTAAATATTTTAAAAGCCATGCCTAGCATTTGAAGAAAGTGATTCATTTAGTTACATATAAACCCTTGCTGAAATAAAGATCAGTGTAAACCTACAGCTTCAATCAGTAAAATAAAGCAATAACTGTTTGCTTATGGGATTCAAAAAGCTAGCTTCTTTATCATAATAATAGCCCAAAAATTGTAAAGACATTAGCTATATATCCAAATTAGTTTCAGCATGTTTTAAAAGTATATATACCTGAAACAATCCAATTCATTATCCAGCAATACTCAAATGAAGAAATTCAACAATGTTATGAATATTAAAGAAAGCAAGAAAGATGGGCAAGTAGCAACCCTTGTTTCCAGTCCAAACCTCTTCCTAATAATGTAAAAAAAAAAAAAAAGGGGGGGGAAAGAAAAAAGAAACAGGAATGGAAAACTAATTACCCAGATACATTTTCAGCTTCCTGAAATCAAAATCCAATCACAGAGATTCATCAGATCAGTCTGGAGACGAAGAGGAGAGTTAATAACGATACTAAAAATGATTAAAGAAGAAAGAAGGAAACGGCAGAAGCCAATCACAAAACAGCAATCATGTCCCTCACAACCTATAATCTGAGAACCAAACCAATAGAAAATCATAAACAGCAAAGCTTGCCCTTGAAAATTCAATTGCTAACCTTGGTTCTGAGCTTGGTTCTGTAGCAAAGATGGTGGCTTTGTGCTCGTCTGAGAAAACCAGCTTCTGGGTCGGCTCTATTTTGGAAGCTATGGTCGCCAACACTGTTCTTGCTGCTCACAACTCTCTTTCTCTGTTGCTCTTTTTTGTAGTGATTTTTGGGTTTTGAGGTGGATTTTGACACGGGTGTGAGGGATTAGAGTAGAGGGCTCTAGAAGAGAGAAGAAGTTCAGATCGATACGCAGCAGAACAAAAAAATCTCAAAGGAGGGCAGAATGACCATCGAATAACAACGCACAACAGCGTATTTGACATAAAAAAAAAAACCAAGGGCAAAAGCGTCACTTCAACAGTGCTGGTTTAGGCCTCAACTTTACATTTATTTTACAAAAAAGAGAAGACCTCAGTTGTTGGTTTAGGCCTCAACTTTACATTTATTTTATCTAATATAACTATTTAGTGATCCCTGAAAGTTGAGCCCTAATGATCAAAATTTTATAATCTACTTTTCCAGATTTCTGTTCGAGGCGCCATGTAGTTTTGGTTGGTGTAATATTACAACCACTACCTATAATTTATATACATGTATCCATGTTGACAAAAGAACCTTATTTCCAAAGCTAATTCATCTTTCTCTGCAAACCAATTTTAAAAGTTTGACAAAAGAAAGAAAATACAATTGAAGAATCTTCCTATAAACTCTAGTTTTTAATATGTTCTTCTAAACTAATTCATCTCTCTACAACAACCAAAGATTCACCATATGCTTCTTTCCAGCACAAAACAAAATTAAATTAATGTCCATGTTCTTTAACCAATCTTCCCTCACTATATTACTAACACAAAAGACTGGTCAAGTCTGAACCAAAGACAAAAGAACCTTGACTGGCTTTTATTTAGAAGTTTTACTATAGCAATATATGAAGTAAGCAAATGAAATATACCTCATGTAGCATTCCTGTATTTAGGAAGAATCTCAATGTAGCAAGTATCCCGAAAAGAGGTGATTAGACGAATTTTGACTCCAAACTACAGGTAAAACCATAAGGTGTTAGAAGTCAGTCATTCTGGAAATATTATTAGACTGGGAAATAACAAAACCATCAATAAATAAACGAAAGTAATCAGTGGATATGAAGATGTTAAGTTCTACGAATTTGTACTTTATTGTAATCAAAACTGTAGGCTGACCATTAAATCATAACTGTAAACAAATAAAACCAAGATCAACTTGTATCATGGTTCCTGCAGAATCATCCTATATCACTCGACGCAAAGTAGATAACAAAGAATTAGATTTCAGGTCTAAAAGCCATATATCCTGTTCACCAAAAAACTTGAATACGTTTTTTATGAACAACAATGATTAGAGAGAGAGTTTTATAAGGAAGAGAGAGAGTTGCTGTGTGAACCAAATGGTATAGAGAAGCATATTGCCAAACCTACCCATGATCAATCAAATGCATAAACTCTGAGAACTCGGATACCAAACAATCAAACATAATGACTGAAATGAACAAAAATCATCAACCATAGTGATTCAAGTACCCAACAAACTTCTCACCAAAAAAATAAAAATAAATAAACTTTAACAAAAGAAGAACAAAACCCAGATAACAAAAGCACTCAAACCTTGGGATTACATTAACAACAGACTTTTCATCACGCCCAGATCTAAACCCATATCCTAAACAAACATTTAACCCCCAAATCCATATAGGGTTCTTCCCTGCCTCTTCAAAGCATAGACGACATCCATGGCAGTGATGGAAGAGAATCTCATTCCAAAAACTAAATTTCTACAACTTACTAAAAATTAAAATCAAATCCAACAAACGCAACCTCCACTTATTCAGAACACGAAGTTAATAATGAACCCTGACGAAATCTAACCGGCATTATTTTAAGATCACATACTAAAACTGATAATTGCCAAAACCCTCTCGATCATAACCAAATTACAAAAAAATATGCAACCGATTAATTGAACACCAATCATTCTCAGCAACAACAGTGAGTTTCAAGTTTGAACCAACTCTTCAATCAATACTAACCAAACCCCAGAATCAAAAATCACACAATGAACAACTTTCCGTTAGAAATAGAACTATAGTAGCTCACAGATGATCAAAAGGAGGCTACTTTCCATTACCAATATCCAAACCCACATCAAGTACCAAAAAACCAAGGAAAACAATCACCAAAACCCAATTGAGACCTCCAATTGAAAACATCAAAGAATTCAGCTTTAAGCAATTAAACGCACAAAAAAAAAAGGATCTGGGTATGTGCGAAAAGAGTGAAAGATCCATTCACTTGCGTTAGCAAGCGAAATTTCCAGATGCTAATTAATACGTGAACACAAAAGGGCAGTTGAATTGAATAGAAAGAAGGTTGAGTGTAAAATTGTACCTTTCTCTTAGAAACTCCAGAGCTGACCTCTGTCGCACAACTTGGAATTTTGATCAGAGTGGATCGAAATCCCAAAGGCTCTTCCTCTTCATTATTTTCATTCATCTTTTTCTTTCTCTACTCTGCCTCTGCTTTCCTTCCCGTCTCCCTCTTCTTATTCTTCTTCTTCTCCTCTTATATTTGTACTATCAAAAAGATGCTTCTCCTTCTCTCTCCGATCAGTCTCGTGATGTGAATTTCCCTCTTCTTCTTTCTTTATGTGTATGTCTCTCGCAGAAGAGCAGGTATCAAAGAGAATTACCTTGCTTCTGGAGTAGATTGCTAGTGGCTCCTCACTATAAATAGGAGTACAAATAAGAAAGGTGCTGAAAATATCAGAAATATGAAAAAAGGACTTGCTCAATTCATGGGAATTTTTGCAGCATAGCTAGTTTCAACATTGGATGTTTTGGAACGACCTGGAGAACCTAGCCTTTTCCGATCACTTTCGTTCCGACTCCCAGCACCATCTGCATTACAATTTCCATTATTTCTAAAAAAAGAAAAACACAATGAGTATATCAGAATTTAAGAAAGGCAAAACATGCAGGTACTAAATCCATTACACCCTTCCTCATACCTGTTTGATGGCGTATCCTCCAAAAGCCCAAATCTTAAAACATCAACTGCACAAAAAAAAACCCAATTCAACCTATCAATAACTCATCCGACTAAGTTTGAAGTCTGATTCAACCGAGAATGAAGAAAAAAAACTAACACAAAAAATTACAGATGCATGAAGGCTCAAACCTGAGAAATCAATCAAAATACCTGAAGAAATAAAAAAAAATATCACTGATTAAACCATAAAAACTGAACAAAAAAAAAATTGAAAATCGAATACCCAAGATTCGTGTTCTTCTTCCTTAACTGAGAAACCCATCACCAGCCTTTCAAAATCATAAATAATCTTAGCCCAAACCCCAAATCAGTGACATAAAAAGATTTAGTGTGATTTTGAAGAAATTTTTTGAAAAAAAACCCAGTAAATACCTCTTAAATCGATGTAAGTTGTACTGTGTCTCTCCTCGACGAACATAACCCAATTCTCTCCCCCTCTCTTTTTGCGAGGCAAATAAGCTCTCTTTCAAAATCATAAATAATCTTAGCCCAAACCCCAAATCAGTGACATAAAAAGATTTAGTGTGATTTTGAAGAAATTTTTTTGAAAAAAAACCCAGTAAATACCTCTTAAATCGATGTAAGTTGTACTGTGTCTCTCCTCGACAAACATGACCCAATTCTCTCCCCCTCTCTTTTTGCGAGGCAAATAAGCTCCCTTTTTTGCGTAGAGAAAGAAGGGCATGCAACAACTCTACTGTCTGTCAGCTCAGCATATCAACAGGTGGCAGGGGAATATAGTAAAATCCGGGTCAGCCAGCGGGGGCAAAAGCGGAAGTACACTATTCATAAGGAGCTGCTTGGGAACAGTAAGCCACCTTTAGTATATAGTAAAAGTAAATAGAATTAATAGCCCAGAACGACCTTCAAGCATTCAACCAATCAACCCACACGGCCACACCGCTTCAACCTTCAAGCTTTCAATCAGACCAAACCCATCCTCGTCGTGAAGAAGCAACGGACAGAGAGAGATTCGACGAAGAAGCAACTAACTCTTTGTACGACGCGAAGAGAGAACTGATCGAAGAGAGAAGTGCGGCTTGGTGTGTTTCAGGTTTTAATTGATAATAAATTGTCCAAAATATCCCCAAAACGTATCCAAAAACATATCAAACCGTATCCAAGACGTATCAACAAAGTCAACAGCACTACATAGTCAATGATAAGTTTTGAGGGTCTTAGATACGTACCCAATACATATCCAATCCGTACCCGTATCCAATACGGATACGATACACCATAGTCAGATTTTTGAAGTATCCAATCCTTGCTTCATAGGATAGAACTTGTCCCGACCTCCCCTTTTCTTTAGTCAAAAACTCTTGTCTCAGTAGCAATTTCTTACTCAATTTAGCTCTAGAACTCGATTCTTGCCCATAATTTCTTGAATTTTTTTACTCATTGTTGAGAGTACCTAATCGTTTACCCAGACAATTTCTCCACCAAATTGATGAACAAAAGGTCAAAGATGATGGAGGGGAGGCTCCAATCCAGGGTTCTTGTAAGTATCTTGGACTATTACCACTCAACACAAAACTTTCCCACAGCAATTAGAAGAGCACAAGTTGCAGGAAACTAGGATGAGGACTTCTCCAAGTTTCCCGGTGACTCAAGAAGTCAAAGCATACAAGATCTGATAAGGAAAATCTGTAAAACTATTCTCACTGATCTTGAGTGAAAATACATTCATTCCATCATTATCTTTGATATGCTTATCGACTAAATGATTTACTTTGGTTATCTGCAATTAAATGGTTTAATGATGCATATCAAATAAATGATTGATTTGCTAAAAGTTAGGAAGTTTTGGGTTTTGAATGTTTATCAAATCAGTTTTAAAAGCTTTCCTTATTTTCATCTTGATTGACATGAAAAAGAGATTTGATTGAGGGGGAGTCTTGCTTCTCTATAAAAAGCTTTGAAAACTAATTTCTTGGTAGAGTTTTTGTGTGCAAAATTGTTCTTCTATGTACTACACATGTTTACTCAAAAATTTTACTGAAAAACTCTCGTTGCTTGTTTCATGTATTCTCTTGCATACTTTAGCATTTTCATAATTCATTCTCAATTAAGATCAGTGAGACGATTGATTGCAAGGAATATTGAAGATTGAATTGTTTACATGTTGTGTTGTTTGAGTTAGGAGTTAGAACAGTTGTAAAACAAGTTAGCAGTTGGCTAATTGAATTATTATGAACAACACTACTTGTATACTGTAAACTCGATTGTTTCATATTGGATTGATTTTTCGTGTTGGCTATGTCAAAAGCCACGCAATGAAGTTTCCTGAGTGGAGAGGTTTACACTGCGTTAGCAATTCCTGTGTACTTCTTAATACCTTATCAAACAGTTCTATTGATCATATTGCAATATTGTTGAAGATCCTAGAAGGAGCCTAGAGGGGGGGTGAATAGGCTCACAGCTAATTGTTCTGTTTGGTATTTTCAGTTCCTACGATATTTTAGCCGTACTGCCGTACTTTGGCACCGTCGATGTCTACAAGAGTTTCCACCAAAGATATCATCTCGGAATGCCTATAGCTCCTAGTAATCTTTCTTCTTCATGGTTTTGAGTGGAGAGCTTTACACTGCGTTAGCAATTCCTGTGTACTTCTTAATACCTTATCAAACAGTTCTATTGATCATATTGCAATATTGTTCTGTTTGGTACTTTCAGTTCCTACGATATTTTAGCCGTACTGCCGTAGTTTGGCACCGTCGATGTCTACAAGAGTTTCCACCAAAGATATCATCTCGGAATGCCTATAGCTCCTCGTAATCTTTCTTCTTCATGGTTTTGAAATTCTTTTTTGTTAATAGTCATGTTATCTCTTGTGAAATCGAGTGGTGCCTTAATTCATTCCTCTCACAGTGTCTGGTGAAAGCTGGTTCTTCTTGAATACTCCGTACAAGAGGCTCTTTATGGGAAATTTAGAGCTGGGGGTGGAATTCAGTGGACTACGTGAGAGCCATGCGGCGAACAAGGGGTTTTTCCGTACAAGAGGCTCTTTATGGGAAATTTAGAGCTGGGGGTGGAATTCAGTGGACTACGTGAGAGCCATGCGGCGAACAAGGGTTTTTTTTTTTTTTTTTCTTCTGTTGAATGCTTTGTAGGAAATGAAGTATGTAGTCAAACAAAGGTATGTGGAAAGCAGAAGACATAGTAAGGTGGTGAATTTACAAAGGGTGATAAGGGTTTGAATTCCCCAAAAACTCTTTCCTGATCAAGTAGCAGAACCCGTAAGTTAATACGAGACTCACCAAGTCACCAGTAACTAATGGTTTGACATATTATCAAGTATCAACCAGCTATATTTATAGACTGTGGCTGGTAGCCTATACGTGGTCAGCTATATTTATACACCAGTAAGTTCAACTTGTTGGCAACTTGTTTTCCACACAATAAGAAGTAAAGTAAAACAGCATCTCCATAAGGAATCAAATCTAGGGTGCGTTTGGGAGGGCTGTGCTTATACTAAAAGTAGCCTATATAAAAAGTCAAAGGTCTTAAGTTGGTTGGTACACAAAGTTAGAGCAACTTTGCTTGGCATTTTCCCTCAATTTTGTTGTATCTCGAGTGTAGTTGACTTTATTGCTTATGTTTCATCATGGGGAGTAAGTCTGGGAGACTCTTTTGGATCTAGTTGTCCAAGTATTTAATTTCAGTTGGAATCTTTTTATTTATTTATTTTATTGAGATCACACGGTTCCTCAAAGTCTTCTTAGATCCACAGACTAATCAGTGCTGAAAGATCATGTCTGAACGCTTCGTCCCCTCCAGCAATCAAGAATAGATTGAGATATAACTTTCAATCAGCATCGGCCAGTGGCGAACCAAGATCTGAAGCTAGCGGGGGTCTAGACATAAAACATTAACTTTAATATAAAAAATAAAATATAAAATAAATAAACCTCATTTTCCATATTAATCAACACACTCTATTGACTTTATTAACAAAAAAAAAAAACACACCTTGTTAACTTTCTCTATAATAAAATAATTGAAGAAACTAGACATCAATTACAATAAATTGCAAAATCTTCTAAGAAGCATTTCCATATTTCCTCATTATAAATTTGGATAGTTATTACACAGTAAATACTATTAATTTTGAATTATTCTCATTATAATTTTGTAAGTTGTGTTGTTGATTGGTGTGTTGGGGGGTTCCAGTGATTCAATTATTCTATTTAATTGTAGCTTAATTGTATGACGTTTAGGTGATTTGGTGAAGATTTGGACAAATGTTGGAGGAGGGGGTCTGAACCCTCTCAGGCCCTGTAGCAGTTCCACCACTAATATCGGCGATATTCGAACCACAGTGTGAGATTCCACACTTAAAGATTTTTATCAACTCGATCACCTGTAATGATTAATATGAATATTTTCTTATTAAAAAATAGGGAATCAAAAATCCTTTCATGTGTAAGGAATGAAAATACCAAAACGCATCCTCATTAAGCAAGAAAACAAAATTGTGCCAAAAACAAATGTACTATAAAAAGAAATTAAGCCACGTGTTTGCTATCCCAATCGACTCGGTAAATGGTAACTACCAAGGTGGGCCAAATAGAACCCAAAAAGCGAAAAATCACGTCGATTGCGACACCGTCACCCACACGTGCACTTGATTTCCTTAAACGGCATGAACTCAAAACGTACCTCTTCAGTATTATTCCCTATTTCCATATATAAACGCCACTCTCCGCCCAGTTTCCATTTCTCTTCTCTCTCTCTCTCTCGCCTCTCTTACACTTCTCCTCAGACGGAAGAGAAAACCAAAAAAAAAAAATATAAACCCCCCTGCCCCAGAAAAATAAATTCTCATTCACATTTTCAAAAAAATATATCGATTTCCATTTATAGAGCACCAGAAACCCTACTCGAATCACTCACGAACCCTAACCCCGTCTTATTCGATCATTTGTTTGTCCGGCAATGGCGGCGGCGGTGGTGTCGTCTCAGGTGGCTCAACCCGTTGTTCCGGTGACTCAACAATCTCCGGTGTCGGCTCCGGCGGGGTTCGGGAACGTGTCGCTGTACGTGGGCGATCTGGACCCGACTGTGAACGAAGCGCAACTTTACGATCTGTTCAACCAAGTGGCTCAGGTTGCTTCCCTCCGGGTTTGTAGGGATCAGACCCGAATGCACTCGCTTGGCTATGCCTATGTCAATTACGCCACTCCACAGGATGGTCTGTCCTTCTCTCTACTCTCTCGATCTCTCCATTCTCTCTTGTTATGCATGTTCTCTATTTGGTGATGATACTCATTAGTTCATTTGTTTTGTTAGTTTCTTGTGGATCTTTTTGATTTGTTATTTGATGTTTGGGAGGAAGATTCTTCGATCGCATTCTTTATGGCTTATCTTGTGAATTTTCAATTTTTTATATGTCAGATGTATACATGCCCACTTAAACTCTCCTTTTGCTCATCATTCATTCATTTGGTGGAGGAAAACAGAAT
Organism: Rosa multiflora; assembly: GCA_002564525.1. Taxonomy (NCBI): domain Eukaryota; kingdom Viridiplantae; phylum Streptophyta; class Magnoliopsida; order Rosales; family Rosaceae; genus Rosa; species Rosa multiflora. The sequence continues at coordinate 160,524 of BDJD01000322.1, forward strand.
GATTATATACTTTTCTGTTGATAGCATGTTTCTTTCATTGTTGAATGGAATGGATTATGAAGCTGTTAAACTTTTTATAATCACCCACTATTATCAACAGAAGGATAACTTTTTTGCATTTTTTCCCTTTGTATGTACCACGGTTAGGGGATGAAGAAGTCGTTACTACTTGTTACATGTTTATTTACATGGAGATGAGATGAATGAGAATAAGTTTATAGGTTTCGTAGTTCAAAATACTTATCCCCTTACTAAGTAATATATTGAGTCTCTAAAGAAACGAGAGAACTTTGTTAATTTTATAAGGAACTTTCCCAGTGTACCTATAGAGAGAACTGAATATTCAGAACGTGCAGCAGTTGTTATTTTTCCTTCTTTAGTTTTTGGTATTTATACTTCACGGCCAATTCTTGCATAGAATCTGATTTTGATTTGATCTTGACAGCTGCTAATGCCAAGGAGCTTTTAAATTTTGCTCCTATAAATGGGAAACCCATTAGGATCATGTACTCTCATCGCGATCCCAGCATTCGGAAGAGCGGATATGCAAATTTATTTATCAAGAACCTGGAAAAATCTATTGATAACAAGGCATTGTTGGACACTTTTTCTGCCTTTGGGACCGTACTCTCTTGCAAGGTTGCAGCTGATGCCAGTGGTCAATCAAAAGGATATGGTTTCGTACAGTATGACAATGAGGAATCTGCAAATAATGCAATCAACAAGCTGAATGGCATGCTGATAAATGAGAAACAGGTTTCCGTTGGACCTTATGTTCGACGCCAGAGGTCAAATTCATTTCGAAATATTTATGTGAAAAATTTGTCTGAGACAACTACAGATGAAGACCTTAAGAAGCTTTTTGGAAAATCTGGTAACATCACTAGTGCTGCGGTTATGAGGGATGAAAATGGAAAGTCTAGATGCTTTGGCTTTGTTAACTTCGAAAACGCTAAAGACGCTGTTGCTGCAATTGATGAGTTTAATGGGACAACTTTTAATGATAAGGTTTTGTTTGTTGGGAAGGCTCAAAAGAAGATAGAGAGGCAGGCAGAGTTAAGAGCGAAGTTTGAACAGGAAAGAATCAGCAGATTTGAGAAGCTACAAGGTGCTAATTTATATCTGAAAAATCTTGATGACACCATCAATGATGACAAACTAAAGGAGCTATTCTCTGAATTTGGAACAATAACATCATGCAAGGTATTGCTATATCCACTGTACTGCTGGCTTACGTCCCCATATTTAGTACTCTCTAGAGGGGTAGCTATAATGTCTTTTTTTTGGGACAATATATAGTGTCTGTTTTTACTTTTTGAAAAGTGTTATTTTTCTTGATTTTTCCAAGGTCATGCTTGATCATCAAGGAATGAGCAAGGGATCTGGATTTGTTGCCTTTTCTACCCCAGAGGAAGCTAACAAAGCTGTAAGCTATTTTACTTTTCATTTCTTAAAGAAAAAGAGTTTAATTTGTGGCGTCTTCCCCACACCCCAAAAATCTTTCGCCTATTTTACGCTTGAATTATATTGCTCTTTTCTTCATTTCCAGTTGAATGAAATGAATGGGAAGATGATTGGACGGAAGCCTCTATACGTTGCTGTGGCCCAGCGGAAAGAAGAGAGGAAGGCTCGATTACAGGTATTTTTCTCTATTTGCTTCTTCCTATTGTCATATTGGAAAGAATAGAGTTACACTAAAAGAATCCTGATCTATGCACCAATGGTGCAAGGGCTGACCTTACTCTTTTGTCAGGCACGTTTTGCCCAAATCCGAGCACCAAGTGGAATGACACCTTTGCCATCGGGAATTCCTGGATTTCATCCTGGGGCACCTAGACTCTCCCCTCAGCAGCTGTATTTTGGTCAAGGTACTCCTGGCCTTCTACCGCATCAGCCTGCAGGTTATGGTTTCCAGCAGCAAATCTTGCCTGGGATGCGTCCAGGTGTTGCTCCCAACTTCATTATGCCATATCACCTTCAGAGGCAAGGTCAACCTGGGCAGCGATTTGGTGTACGGCGAGGCGGCAACTTCCAACAAGTGCAGCAGCAGCCGCAGGTGCAGTAATTTTTTGATTTAGCTGAACACCATTTCCTTTTGTTTACCTCCAGTAGGTCGATTCGTAATGTGACATGAGTCAAATTTCTATGAGTTTACGAAACTATAATGATAGTATCATTTAAGTGAGCAACACATTGTCATGATGCATGAGGCGTTGTTTGGAACTTTGGAAGGCAGGTCAGAACACAGGACAAATCCATATAAATATTGTACTGTCCTTGCACAAGTTCGGTCAACTCTTGGTGTGCTAGTACTCTAGGCAGAATGAGTTGCTTACTGCTGAGTACTGTTCTTATGAAGTCCATCGTTGTCTTTTATTAGTCTCTTTTCCTCACCTCTGGTTTTCATTCGTACCTAATTTCAGTTAATGCACCGTAACTCCAATCAAGGCTTGAGATACATGGGTAATGCTCGGAACGGAGTTGAGTCTCCTGTGTCTCCCCAAGGTCTTGTGAGTCCAATGATGCCTTTGCCCTTTGACGGTTCAGGTATGCCTGTGACATCTAGTGATATCCAGCGTTCTGGGCCAGTGCCTATGTCAACACTTGCTTCTGCTTTAGCTTCTGCTACTCCCGAGAATCAGCGTTTGGTATGTTATTCTGCTGGATAGTGCTGTTCAATCTTGAGATATCATTTGGGATTTATTCAGGACTCCTAGAGCGAAAGGAGAGCACAATACATTAATTATGTTATTGTTACATCTTAAATATGCAGATGCTGGGAGAGCAGCTATATCCACTTGTTGAGCGTATTGAGCCAGAACTCACAGCTAAGGTGACTGGGATGTTGCTGGAGATGGACCAGACAGAAGTTCTCCATCTGATCGAGTCTCCAGATGCTCTCAAGGATAAGGTAGCTGAGGCGATGGATGTCCTTCATAAAGCTACATCAAAGACTGATGTCACCGATCAGCTTGGTGCATTAGATCTGAATTAGTCAGTACTCATTCATCTCTTTTTTCGAAAATTATTTGGTCCGGCCCCCTTTTTCACTGGCCTATACTAGTCATTGCTGGTGGGATTTTTTTTCTCTTGGAAGATAATCGGAGGGTATTCAAAGACCTAAGAATGCTAGGATCTTTTGCCAGTATCTTTAGTTTCTTAGACCTGTTATCAGTTCGCGGATTAATTAGTTCTTATTCTTTTTCATATTTGCTGTACTTGGACAAAACCATGTTCAGCGTCTTAAATAAAATTAGTGTAACTGACCAACTATTATTATTTTCTTTTTCTTAAAAACTAATCTTTCTGATTTGGCGTGATTTTTTTAGGTCCATATATATACTATATATACAGTACTGATTGAATGTAAATTATTCTATGCACCGATGGTGGAAATGACCAAACACTTATAAGATGATCTCAAACCTTGATATTTATAATTAATATTTTTATTAATAACTTAAGAGTGTATTTAATATAATCTAACTATCCATTTATGTCGGTGCACTGAGGAAAAAAATTTAGTATATAATGAGAGAGAGAGAGTTGCCTCAGCCTACATAATCATCTGTCAGACTTTTACATCGATTTTTGATTAATATAGGTGGCTGACAATCATCTATGCCATCAACTAAAGAGTGGCGAAAGACTTCAAGACAATTAGCTGCATTGTCACGAGGTTTAAAACACCTATTATCAGTGCAAACATCATGCAAAAGAGATCATCACAAAGGTGAATCTAATAAAATCATTGGTGATAATTAACTAGTTCATTATTTGTAGCTCAAATTTAAAGGTTATGCGAGGAATTATACCGTGGTCTCGGATTATCACGTGACACTGTCATGTAGTGGTCTAACCTAATAATATCACTCGAATTTGATGGGACCATGCAGAAGGTTAAAGAAAAAAAAAATTAAATAATAGACTAATAAAAAATAACTACAAGTCATATGGGCCAGTAACATAAACCCGGACCACTACATGTACCATGGTCTGAGACCATGTTATAATTTCCCAGTCCTATAAAATCTCTACTATATATGTAGATTTAAAAGTTAAAATTTCTATAATTTTTCTTTCTCAATTCCAACTTCTCTATCATATTTTCTATAATATATTATCTATGATTACATATAATCAGAGTTGTACAAGGAAAGATAATCGTACAATTAATCGGATATCTATGAATATCTCTAATTCAAAACTCTATTACAACTAGGTCAAGTAACCTAGAGTTTGGGTTGTACTTTTATTGATAATAGGGCCTCTTTATATAGAGGATTACAAGACATATAATCAGAATTGTACAAGGAAAGATAATCGTACAATTAATCGGATATCTATGAATATCTCTAATTCAAAACCCTATTACAACTAGGTCAAGTAACCTAGAGTTTGGGTCAGACACATATTCTGGATTTACTTGAACACCCCTCTTTGTGTCGCCCAAACGTGGTGCTACTCTCGTTGCTTCATTAAAAACCTGGCCGAGTAACAAAAACTCAGTGAGACAAAAATAACATCGGTCGAAGGGGAAAAAGAGCACAACACACCCTTCACGTTTTGAGGCCATACATGTAGACATCTCCCCATAATGTCTGCATCTCCCTCTGATGACAGCGATCATGGAGTTCGGATAACTTCCGCAAACGATGCTATCAACATGTTTCTCGAAATTGGAATTTAGGCAATGACTTAGTGAGCAAGTCTGCCACACTGTCCTCAGATTGAACTTAGTTCACTTTGATCTTGAGGAGAGTGTATTGTTGCTGATTATGATTATCCTAAATGCTCGTAGGCTCATCTATGGTAGACTTCAAACCCCAATTGTTTGTACATGCGTAACTATGGATCCAATCCATATACATTCCCGAACCACTTTGTGAATAGCAATAAGCTCTGCATTGTTCGAAGGTATAGCAACTAGGGTCTATTTTATAGACCTCCAAGATATCACGCTCTTTACCCATGGTGAACACTTAACCAGTTTCAGCGGTTTCCCTACACTTTTTAAGGGCTTCCAATGAAGATCATGTCCAACATGAACCGAGATAGTATCCGAAACTTGTTATGGAAACTCGTGGACATACCCCTTCCCAATCAAGTAGTCACTTTTAGTGCGCGTTTCAACCTTATTGTAAACGCGCTCCGTGGTCTAGAGCCACTTGACTTAGGTAAATGAAGTTCACCATGAACCTTCATGTACATTCCATATCTAGAGCCCCATATAGATATACCACATTTGTAAGCTGCATGTTCAATTATTCAGAAACTACCAAATTGACTGGGTAGTGGAGTGTAATGACATCTATTATGAAATAATATGTCTCATCGTAGTCGATTCCAGGGCGTTTTGTGAGAAGTCTTGCGCCATAAGGCGAGATTCTCATCTCTTTTTTTCATCACGCTTTCTAACGAACACCCATTAGTCAACATGTTTTATGTCAGGAGGCGTTGGCATCACTAGCTCAAAACACCAAGCTCTTCGTTACAGAATTCAACTTACCATGGACCGCAATTTTCATTTAGGCCAAATTTCTCTACGTTGGCATTCATTCATCAATGGATTGTGTTTCGATATCATCTGACTCAACAAACTCATGCGCAACTACATCATCATTATGATGGAGTTTCTATCCCACGTCTCATGTACACTAGTGTAATTTCATAGAGCTCTATATTCTCAAGAATAGGTTCTGACATTGAGGTGTCCCCCAATGATAATCTTAATCCAATAGATTCTCATGAGACGGATTTTGAGTCTTGATGATCAAAGGATTAGAATGTGTCAAAGTATCCTTCGAACCCTCGGGCTTCCCACGCATCCTAGCTGGGGCCATGGCCTATAACGCCAGAGTGCCACTCTCTTTGGCATTGGCGAAATGCCTACCTCCGTGTAGAGTAGCGCTACGTCCTCTCGTTGGGACGTCCTTCCTAGCAGGCATGTTTGCAGCAGATATGTGTGATCTCATCACTTTAGTAGGGATCGAGATGAGACATAGTGGGGAAAAACTAGGACAATTCATGTCGTTCCTACTGAACATTCGTGTTCTTATCTCCCCCTAATGACGGGAAGATTGTCTCATCAAAATGACAATCCGCAAGACATGCGGTAAAGAGATTGCCTAGCAAGGGCATTAAGTGGCGGACGATTGTTGGAATCTCAAATCCAACGTAGTTGGCCATTCGTCTGTAAGGACCCATCATAGAGTGCGTGGCAGTGCAATTAGCACATAAAATGACACACTCAAATATACATAAGTACGATACTTGTACCCAGTCACTTGCTGTAACGCAGAGGTAGATTGAGTGCTGGTGGGCTGTAGATGAATAAGCATAGCTGCATGCGATATTGCATCATCCCAAATAGCTATAAGGAGATGGGTGTGCATTACCAATGTCCGGACTACCATCGTAGTATTTTCCACGAGACCATTTAGGTGTGTACATGGGGAATATGATGTCCATCATCAGTCCCAATGCAATAACAAACGAAAGTCTTTGATGTAAACTCTCTAGCATTGTCAAGTCCAATTGACTGAATAGGATGATTCGGGGAGTAACCCAGTTGTCATATGATATGTGCTAGGAGTGTACGATAAGCAGCATTTACGGGTGGACAATGGCACAACATGTGACCAACATGTTTACGTGTCAACCAACATTATGAAATATTTAAGCGTCCGCAAGTTGGTTGAATTAGTCCACAGAATCCCCATGGATTCTATGTAAGAATAGAATAAGTATTTTCATATCGTTTGCATAGGACTGTCTCAGTCCTAATTTCCCTATGGGATGGGCTTTGTAAAAATGAGCGAGAGGCTTTAGAAGCAACCAATAAGGATTTTGGTTGGGCATGAGCATCTGAAACGCTATTTGAAGCAAAGTTGGTGATTGCAACATCACCTAAGGCGCTAGCACCATGATGGACGCCATCCATGGCATCATGGATAGGGACTGTGCCAACCCTAGGCTAGTGGTGGACGGCGGCGGCGCCAGAGGCAGTGACGGTAGTCACACTTAGTCCAAGAACCAACTTTTGATTCATGTTTCATTTCGCTTGAGAGAAAGGATGTCCATGTGAAGTCTTTAGTAGACAGATCATCATATCATGACTAGGATGACCTATCTTGTCATGACAAAGCCAATATGTGTCTAAATCCAAGAGATATTCTCTCATAACTTTATTGGATTTAATAGCTCGAATAGTGACATGAGTCCACTAGAGACACATAAACTTCTCTAAGATGCGCCTTTGTTCGCAATCGTTAGAGGTATTGCAAAGGAACTAATTTCCATTCTCTACATGCGTTGTCGCATGGAATCCATTGACTATTCATAGGTGCGATTTGCCCTTAGAGCGTAGAGAGTTTCTGTGACGGTAATTAAGGTGTCAGTTGGCAAGGGGAACTTGGGTTATTCCATGTCCTTGAATTAATACTGATGGCCCAGTCATCGTAGTCACAAAGTAATATGCTCATAATCAAAATGGAGTCATAATGAAAAGAACTCAAAATTTTATTCTTAAGCCAACAGATTTATATCATTGTCTCTTTGATCAAAGAAAATCTAATAGCTAATGCAAAATAATAGTAGTCCTCTAATTTCTTTCGGCAACTCCAAAATAAATATGACCAGGTGAGTAGAAAGATGTAGGTGGAGCAAAGCTCGCTTAAGTACCACTTATCTCAAAACCTTCCTAGACATCATACTCATTTTGGATGAGCATATGTGAAGAAAGACTAAACCAATGACATTTTCTACAAAGTATATGGCAATTGTCTATTACATCTCTTGGAAAAAAAAAAAACTTAATCAAAATCGCCAATCTCTAGATCTCGGCCTTTGAAGTCTTGAACCCTTAGAGCGAGATCATCATCTTGATCTTCTTGCTCCATGTAATTTGCTTCCCTTACTTCACGATACGTCTTGTACGCGTTAGCAACATCCTGGGGTGCATTACATCCTTTAGCTCAATGTCCAGACATTCCACACCGAAGACAAGCATCATCAGGGTCAGGCTCCCTTGATAGAGGCACGCCTAGAGTGCGTTGGGGACGGCTATGATCCTTGGTGGCGCCACCACCATAGCCAGAGGCTCTGCCTCTCTCTCTCTTCACACATTAACCTCTACAGTTCTGTGCATGCCTATGTTAGCAATTTCCTTCCTCTATAGGGCTAGAATATGGACCAGAACGTCCAGAATTATCCCTTTCCTTAGGGTTTCACTCCTGGCGTCCTCCCTTAGAGGCGCGACTATAATTAGACTCCGGAATTGGTTTTGCTCCCACGGGTCTAGATTTATAGTTCTTCACAAGTATGTTGTCATGCTTTTCAGCTACGTTCATGGCTCCATTAAGCTCATGAAATCTTATGATGCGTTCGACATTGACATCAATCCGATAGTTCATGGCTATCATCAATGTAGAGACGGGGAAGGTAGAGAGATTCTTCTTGATCAACATCATATCAGTGATTTTCTGCCTACAAAATTCCATCAAAGACTTGATACGAAGTGCTTCCGAATTGTAGTTAAGTACAAACTTGAAATCACAGAAGCGGAGGCTATGTCATCTCATTTCTAAATTAGGAAGCAGGGAATCACAAACGTTGCCAAAACACTGCTCGAGTTCTACCCATAGTTTTCTTGGGTCTTCCTTATTGAGGTACTCATTTTGGAGCGCATCATTCATGTGCCTTGTCATGAGAATTATGGATTTAGCTTTATTGGCCTCTCTTGTAGCTTTATTCTCTTCAAAAGCGGCAGCTTGTTGAGGAGTAAGCACGTTCTGACTTGGCTCTTGGATCGTATCTAGGATCCCAATAGACTTAAGATGCTGGCGCACATCACGGACCCACTTGTGGTATCCTGCGCTTGTTGTCTCCAGTGGGAGAGAAGCTCAACTTGTTCAGGTTACTCATCTTGAAAAACAACAAAAGATTGGGGTTAGTTTCGGAGCGACAAGGCTACCACGAAAACAATAAAAATTTCTGAGCGTAGTCACTTCCAACAAATTTGGAATTTCCGAGTGTAATCACTTCCAAGAAATTAGGAATTTTCGAGCGTAGTCTCTTCCAAAAAATTTGATTCCAATAGGGGTTGGATTAGATCGAAATAATGATGTTTGTGGTCGATCGTTTCTTCTCAACAAACTGTTACATCCCGAATCTCAAGTTATCGTTTTACTAGTTGTTCGGACGGTAAACGATAGTTATTTTTACTTTCAGCTCCGTTTCGAACTATTAGGGGCCCTAAAAGTTAACTTTTTGTTCGGGTCAAAATTTGAGAAAATTTTCTTCATGAAAGTTGTAGAGGACATTAAACAAAACATGTGGCACACTAAAATCAGAGTTACAACGAAGAAGTTATAAGGGTTTCAAGTCAGTGGCAGTTTTGTAATTTCACTGAAAATGTATTCTATAAATAGCAAGTCTGACTTGCCATTTCTGGAAATACCCAGAAAATTTCCAAATTTGCTTCTCCCGCCGACCTAACTTCCCAACGCCACTACCGCTTCGTCCGACCACCTATGGCCATAAAATTAGTACTTATCTCTTCATCTTGAAACAAGTTTTCCATCAATATATGTCTTGCATCCTATCATGCACTATAGACGATGAATCGAAGCCAAGAAGTTTACTGTAGCAAATTGGGTTTTTTGGCTATTTCTTCAAATTCCAGCCAAATCGGATGTTGAGGCTAACTGGGCTTTGTTTCTCTTGCCATGTTCTACCAACCTACCAAGTTTCATCATCAAATTTGAGTCATGGAAGGAGAATCGAAGATTTAAGCAAAATTGAGGGTTTTCAGGTAAAATCGACCTTGTACACTCAAAATTGATCAATATTGTAGTTATGAAAGATGCTTAAAATGTTGAGATGATGTTGTGGATGAAATTTGGTGGCCGGAGGAGGAGCTGGCCGCCGCATGAACAGTGCCACCGCTTGAACAGTGGTGGTGCTTGAACAGTAACTTAAATTCTATTTTTAGCCAATTAAATTACATAATTGATGTATAGTTTGTATATGTGATTTTGATAAAGACTGGAGAAGTTTAGAATTTCGATTATCGATTTACGAGAATCCGACTGTCTGATTTCTTTCGAATTTGCTTTAAAAATTGTAAATCGATGAATATAAATTATTGGTGAAGTTTGGATGAATATCAAGGAGAATTGAGGGAGTTAAGATTACATGAGACGTTTAGGAATTCTATTTAATTATAGTAAATTTAAATTTCCGTCCTGTATTTATTTATGAGCATTATATTATACAGGACGTGAGGAGGAACCACATGGGGGAAACTTCGAATAAACGGAAAGCTTAGCCATATACTATGAGTGGACTTTTGTTTTTCAGAATTGATGCATGCCATTATTTTCCCGAAATAATGATTTATATTTATTTATGAGCATTATATTATACAGGACGTGAGGAGGAACCACATGGGGGAAACTTCGAATAAACGGAAAGCTTAGCCGTATACTATGAGTGGACTTTTGTTTTTCAGAATTGATGCATGCCATTATTTTCCCGAAATAATGATTTACTTATTTGTTTATCATTTTGCTATAATCTGCTTTTGGGAAATTGATTTCGAGATATCTTATGGATTTGCTTGCATTGTTGATTTACGAAGATGATGATTTATCTCGCTTATCATTTTGGTTTATGATTCATAATGATTTTTGACGAATTATTTTCCGAAGTGATTTTCAGAATTTAATAGTATATTTTATTCGTTGATTTTGAGATTCTGAAATATTATCGGAGATGGGATTTTCAATTGAATTATAGTTATCGATTATTTCTTGCCTATTTGTTATGAATTTGAGAATATTTTGGCATGCGGGGCCACGTCATTGAAATATGCTTATTTTTCTCGTGAGATATTGGGGAAGCCTTATGGATTTATGGATTTATTGGTTTTTGATTGTTTTCCTCAGCATACTCGGGTCGTTAGGTTAGTGTCTCCTCCTCACTTACTTTGTGTTTGTGAGTGGCAGTTGAGGTGATTTATTCTCCTCCTCACGTGAGTGGCAGTCGAGGTTATTAGTTCTCCTCCTCACACAATCTATGTGTGACTGGAAGTCGAGGGTAGGTGCTCGCCTAAAGGGCTCCTTTACCCGTATGGTGATTTCTTCTTCCCCATATCCTACTATAACTTGTCTAGCGGGGCTAGTGTGATTTCTCTTAACCAGCGGGGCTGATATGTTTTTACAAGTTTTTGAGTTTAAAGAAATACATTTTATAAACGATGCATGCATCAAGATTTTATAAATTTAAATAAGTGGGAAAATATTCAAGTTTGCTTCATTTAAATTATATTGATTATTTATTTTTGTCCACTCACACTAACTTGTTTTTCAATACTTTTCCCCTGGGCCATTCGGTTTCAAATGCCCAGTTTCCAGGCTAGATTAGTTGAGGTCGAGCGTACATGGGCTTGAGGCATAGTTGTCACTGCTTCCGCATTGTATGATTTATCGATCATTTACCCTCTTTACTTTTTATTCTATTACAAATTTTGTTTTAGAATTACTCTGATAACCGTGGATTTAATGTTATTAAGTTGGGAATTGTGTAATGTGAATTGGAAAATGTTGTGATTTGGAGAGGTGGGTGGCTCCAGGAAAATAAGGATGGATGGTTTAGAAGTGTAAATGTTTTTCTACAGGTTTTGGGTAGTTCATTTTTAGGGGGAAGTTCCGTCAAATTATTGGTCAAATTTTAGGGTGGGCCCCACAGGGCCACTTCGGATTTCAGGGTGAAATCCGGGGCAGGTCTTATCACAAACTCTAAGTTTGGAGGACTCTACAAGCTCCAAGCTTGGAATGAGAACGAACCCTCACAGTTCGGCTTAATTAGGTCTCCCCTATGATGAAGAAAGGGGGGGGTAGAAGAATGGAGTTTGCAAGTCCCCGAGAAAAAGAAGAGAAAATGAATAAAAACTGAAAAAAGGGGAATGTTTAGTAAAAAATAGATTGAAATAGGTCGCCGGAAAATGGTCTGAAAAATCGTCAGAAAATGGCAAGAAAAGTCGCCTGCAAGACCTGTCGCCGGAGCTGCTGACGTCAGCGGCTTTTTTTTTCTTTCTTTTTTTTCTTCTGCCGGTTTTTCTACTGTAGGGTTTGGTTCCCAGTTTAGTATCTTCTAGACTGGTTCTTGGGCTGTTTTTTTCAGTTCCCGAATCGTTGGATGGAGGAGCTTTTGGTGGCAAAATTTGGTAGAAATTGGA
>BDJD01000323.1:13243-24885 GCA_002564525.1 Rosa multiflora
CTAGACATCGGTTTTGTTTATATATCGATGTCCATAGTTATTCTAGACATCAGTTTTTCTTTATATATAGATGTCCATATTTATACACATCGGTTTTTGTTTATATCTCGATGTCCATATTTATCCTAGGCATCGTTTTTTTTTATATCTCGATGTCCATATTTATCCTAGACATCAGTTTTGTTTATATATCGATGTCCATAGTTGTACCAGACATCGGTTTTTGTTTATATATCGATGTCCATAGTAATCTAGACATCGGTTTTTGTTTATATCTCGATGTCCATATTTATCCTAGGCATCGTTTTTTTTTATATCTCGATGTCCATATTTATCCTAGACATCAGTTTTGTTTATATATCGATGTCCATAGTTGTACCAGACATCGGTTTTTGTTTATATATCGATGTCCATAGTAGTTTTTGTTTTCAAACTGATGTAATTTCTGTTTTCTGACATCAGTTCTTCCTCAGTAACTGATGTTTTTTTCATATCCCTTTCCTGCTGTATTTGGTACTAGAAAGCTGATCCACAAATAACATGAAATTCAAATGTACTTTAAATATTAGGGAATTGTATTAATTGCTATCCAAAATTAGAGCTTGAGGTAGTTTCAAAAATTTTGCACAATAAACCCTAACCTACTTTAAGACTAGTGTAGAAGATACCACTACTGCAATAACTACATGCAGTATAAGTTGTTCACAATTCATCTTGATATCACTACATCTACTACAAAATGGTCAGCAAAATCTAGCCTTACTCAAAATCATATTCCTTGTCAAGATCTAACTATAGCAAAGTCTGCAAGTAGTTAGCCACTTCAATCCGCACCTCATCAAGTTGCTCTTGGGAATATGAGATCCGACTCTTTGCCGCCCACTACAAATGTATAACACAACATAAGTCATAATCATTGCAGCTATTTAAATCAAACTGCCTGTCAAACTATAATATATGCATTTACCTTGGTTGAAAATGAAAGAGTGTCATCATTTATAATATCTTTCATATATCGCATCACATAATAGCCACCCTCACCCTACCCTAGTGTTCATCAGGAGTTTCTAGTGCTTGAGTCAATACATCATCACTTCCTGAGATGTCTTGCTCACCCTTACTCTTCTTCTCTAGCAATTCATCCTAATACAATCAATATCCATAGCAAGTGTCACAAGTATCATAAGAAAAGCAATGCTCAGTTGCCGGCCATGAACATGAATGAAATAGCTATATAGATTCAAAACTTTCAGTTTCTGTGCTACTTACAATTTTTGATGCTATTGGTGTCACCTCCTCATCAATCTTCCCATTTTTAGGTACACGAGCTTTCTTCCATAACACTGCATGATCAATTACCTCTCCTTCAGGCCAAGTCTCTCTTTGTGCATACCAGAAAAGTAGTAGTAAATGCAATGTACAATTGAAACATGACAAGGAAGAAGTCAAGAAACTGCTTTCATAGTCAGATAGTAACCATATCTTGCAAGTAATAAGTGACATAACCGCAAAACCAACTCAATTTGGAAACCGAATAAATAAAAATAGACAGAAAAAGATTAAGTACAAATAAATTAAAACATCAGTTTGTTATTTCACGTTATTGTCTTTTTGTTCTTTTTGGTTCAATTTCTAGTTTAAAAGTGGTTTGCTCTCTATGTGCATAAAGCGGATTCTTTGCTAGAAAAATATCACAATAAAAATAAAAGTGTAACCAAAAGAAAATTCTCATTAATATTATTTTTGATAAAATGAGTGCCAAGGAGTAGGGAGAAGGGGAAATATGGCCTAAACTTCTCCATATACAATAACAATTGAAGTCTCCTAAAGAAATTAAAATACTTGTAACTTAAGGTTCCAGTCCTTAGTGCATCGCCAATGGACCTAGCAAAAACATGTGCCAAAGAGTTGAGAACTAGTATCATAGAGAAAAGACATTTCTTTCTGTAATTTTCTATTTAAGAGAAAAAAGAGGAAATTTATGTGTACCTGGAGTTGCTACCCTTGAACTGGTGAACATGAGCACTAATCTTTTTGAAGTCTACACTTGGCTACTCTCTGTGCAATGAAAAGAAAAAAAAGGAAAAGCTCATGAACAACAAAACCGAAGCATTCAAAAGCAAAGCATGAGCACAAACCAAGCAAACCAAGAGCTCAAAAATGACCAAACAAAATCAAGAACAAAACAAAAAAAGGCAAAACCAACCAAAATACAACAAAATCAAAACACATTCATCTGAAAATTATTCATAAATCTCAACATTTTCTGTTCCTTACCTCCAGAAACAAGGACTTTGTGTAGCTGAAAGAAAGAGAGTAAAATGGAAATTCAAAACACCTGTCAGAGGAGAGAAAGCAAAGGGAGATATAACATTTGCAAAGGAGCATATGCCTGAAATGCACCCTTGAGCCTTTCCCAGAAAATAAAGAGTTACAAATAGCAAAGAAAACTTAAGAGCCCAAAAGGGTAAGTTATATGCTGCATACCAATACTTTCTTATGCAGAACACTTCATCTGCAAAGGATCAGCTTAAATGAAATCAATAAAATTGATAACAAGCTTATAAACCAGCATTAACCATGAAATTTGGCAAACTGGTTCTTGTATCTAGCAACAAGCATAAATGGAAAACTACGCCCACTTCTTGAATTAATTTGAACCTACAGAGTATTCCTTAAGCCTAGTAAGGATCAGGGCACAAACCAAGACCCATAAGACAAACATTACGATACCACCATCACAAGCAAAAGCACAACTACTGTCCAAACTAACAGCTATTATCTAAAGCCCCAAGTAACGCAACATTTAAGTAAAACCCCACCACAAGCAAAAGCAATCTCAAGTAAGCATCAGAACAACACCGACTTCAACATCTACAAACCAAACAAACCCACATATGATTTCCAGCTTCTCTGCACAAACGAGATGCAGAAGAATATAATTTAGCAATTTACTGTACTTTGACCACCTGACTTAAGCATACATTCTACTTTGCAATTGCCCACAATCAAATTTACATCCAAAGATGTTAAGTCACAAGTAACACCAGGTAAATGCGGTAAATTAAAACATATAATTTTAATTTCACAATGAATATACACTTGAGATTGCCAAAGAAGTTGCGAGTAGGTATCCAGAAGGACCACGCAAGCTTCATCCAAAAACATCTGCAATCAGTACGTAGATGATTAGATAAGAGATTACTGTGCATTTCAAGATTCTTATAAACAAGATCGAACCTTTGTGGCTTGTCTAGAACTAAATAATTGCAGCCAGATGCTTACAGGTCAGCAATCACAGATAACAAAACCTACACATGTTAAACCCAAATACCCATAATTTTAAACTCAAAAACCCAGTTAAAAGATTCAAACTTTATCATGAAAAACATAAACTCAAACCATTATCAAATCCCAGAACACTTCACCCTCAAAACCCACATAAAAAACCAAACTTTCTTCAATTAGAAAGCAGAGATAAAGTTTCTTTAGCTAACCTTCCACATGGGCCTCTCCATGTTCGAACTCTCCCCCAACTAATTGCTTATCTAACACAATGAAAGCCAAATTCAATTCTTTAAAACCAAAACCAAGATGACCCTCCAATCTGATTCTTTGACGTCCCTGAGGCTGGGAATTACAAAGGTAAACAAAAGGCTCTATCCAATCTGATTCTGTCCCAAATGAAGATACTCGCTGCACCGAACCAGAAGCACTCAAAATCAGATCAGCTACATCCTTGTCCAAGTACTCGGAACCAAATTTATAACAGATAAACTGGGGGCGATGAGTTGGACTGAACACCCTATTAATGTAAAATCATATCAATTTAACACCATCTCATGAATGATGACAGTTATGGCGTGAAATGCAATGTCAATATAAACCAAACTATGCATAATTCAAAAACCAACGATCATAACCAAGTCACAAAAAGCACATAAGACCAACTAACTAATTTATAAAGGGTACGTAGCAAATCATATATATATTTCAAAACATATGCTATTCAATTAGCCAACTTTTGTGATCATAGTATCATGCATACAACATTTTTGTCCATATAAATGAATATAAAGAAAGTGAGAAAGAGTGGTTATACTGTTGAAGAACAGAAACAGCGTTGTGAACTTCATCTCCAGAAGGAACAGGTCCAAGAACAACGTCATCAAGAAACCCATGAGCTTTCTCAACATCTTCACTCCCGTCCACAGAAACCCAATCGAAATCATCAAACTGAGGTGAAGTGGGCCAGTTAGACCCACCGGAACTAACAGAAACAGGCACCAAGATTCACAATCAAACACAAAGTTTCAAAATTGACGAACGCGAACCCAAACCCATTTTCCCAAAAGATGAAACAAACAGTCCCAAAGCCAAGAATTTACATACTGTGGAAGTAAAATCGGTGTCACACAGGCCCTTCTTCCTCCTGAAGCGATGCAAAAACGACTCAGCCAACCGACTCTTCTTCTAGGTATTGTTGAACCCGCCCAAATCCTCGATATCGGGTTAGGAGAAACCCGAAAGCCTCCTCTTGGAAACGAGGGTGTTGGAGTGAGTTGACTTGATGTTGGAAGGAAACGCTCTCACTGTGGAAGGGATTAAAGAGCGAGCGGAGAGCAAGGCGGCTTTGAGCAGAGAAACAAGCACAAACGAGAGAGAGAGAGATGGAGGAGAGAGAAAGTGGATCTGGAAGACTCTTTCCTCCGTCATCGATCTCCGACCACCAAGGTTGACTCACCGCAGTCACCACCTTCTTCGCCTTCCTCCGACAAGTCAACGGCAGACTGCACGTCCTCCGGCGACGACTAGAAGCAAGGTCACATAGTTCCGTTCAGTCCACCTTCGAGATTAGCCACAAAGAAAATGGGTCAGCGGCCGGGTGAGGTAGAGAGAGAGAGAGAGAAAGAGAGAGAGACAGAGAGAGAGAGAGAGAGTTTCAGGGGAAGAGAGGAGACATGGAGAGGGGGGAAGAGAGAGAGAGAGAGATAGGGTGAAGAGCAGAAAAAATGGGTGAGGTAGAGTGAGAAACTGACTGTTCAATTTTGTTCCCCGCCTACGCGATTTTTTTTAACTTAGTCTCTCCGCCATTTTAAAAATTTATGATTCAAAGTATAGACATCAGTGAACAGTAACAACTGATGTTAAATATATAAATAGAAATCGGTTTTTTAGAAATTGATGTTAGAAAAACTTTTTACATCGGGTGAAATCTTAACCGATTTAAATGACGTGATGTCTATTTGCATTATTCTAGTAGTGCACCCGTGATCGCTAACATTGAGCCCTTGGGCCGCACTAACACTATCGACGGTGGTGCTCCAATCACCAATATGTCTCACAGAGCAAGAAAGCGCTATGCACGTGCTAATCACCCCAATGAGTTATGCAACATCCACTATAAGAGATCTGCTAAACTCCCCAGAGCTGGTTGGGAGCCCATTACCTTCTCAGAGGAGGAGGAACGCGGAGTACATCTGCCCCACGACGATCCATTCTTGATCGACGCCATACTCGGTAGATGGTCAATGGGAAGGATCCTTGTCGACAGCTGATTCGCTGTAAATGTCATCTTCAACAAGTGCTACCACAAATTTCGGCGGAACAGAAAACTGACAAGATCATGAGCCACTACTTAGCTTTTCCGGTGACATCACATCACACAGCCATTGGGTTCTGACTACATGCGACTAGTTATCAGCGCCAGTCTGCATATGGCGGAAATACATACATAGTTCATCATTGTGGACTGCTTCAGTTCATATAATGCCATCATCGGTCAACCGACACTTAACAAACTCAAGTGCATCATCGCCAGATACATGCTCCTAATGAAGTTCCCCACCGCCAATGGAACAGGCTGTGTAAAGGGAAGTCAGCAACTGGCACGAGAGTGCTATTCCACACCTGTGGCACTATCAGCACGCCACCATGAAATCCTAACATTGGGAAATCAAGCAGCGACACCAGATATCTTCGAGGAACCCAGGGATGACGAGAAGAAGTATGTCAAAAAAGAGCCTGTCAACCCAGAAACATCCTTAAAGATTATCAACATATCAAAAGAATATCCTGAGCGGACAGTCCGCATTTGTGCCCAGCTAGACCCGAAGGTAGCGGCTGAACTCACCCAATTTCTACGTGACAATGCCGCCGTCTTTGCATGGTCCTACGCTGACATGCCAGGCATCTCCCCCGAGATAATCACCCACAAATTGAGTATCAAACCATCCTCCTACCCTACCAAGCAACGACAAAGGGCCTTTGATGAGGAGAGATACCGTGCAATAGGGGAAGAGGTTACCAAGTTCCAGAGCATTGGATTCATCCGCCAGGTAAATTACCCTCAGTGGATTTCCAACTTTTTCATGGTCAAAAAACCCAGCGGGAAGTGGCGAATGTGCGTCTACTTCAAAGGCCTCAATAAGGCATGCCCCAAGGACAGTTTCCCACTACCCCACATAGACCAACTAGTCGATGCAACCGTGGGGCACGAGCTACTCAGCATGATGGATGCCTTCTCCGGCTACAATCAGATAAAGATGCACCCTGGCGACCAAGAGTGCACCTCCTTCACCACCGACAAGGGCCTATATTGCTACAATGTCATGCCTTTCGGTTTAAAGAATGCCGGTGCGACTTACCAGAGGTTGATGAATGCTATGTTCACTGAGCACCTGGGAAAAATCATAGAGGTCTACGTGGACGATATGTTGGTAAAGAGCACAAAGGTCAGCGGACATGTGGCAAACCTCATAATTATATTCGCCATTCTCCTAGCCTACGGTATGCGCCTTAACCCAGAAAAATGCTTCTTCGGCGTCACCGCCAACAAATTTCTGGGTTACATAGTCAGCGAGCGGGGCATAGAGGCTAACCTTGACAAGTTACAAGCCATCCTTAACATGAAGGCTCCAGAGTGGAAGAAACACGTTCAAAGCCTCCAGGGAAAACTAACCGCCCTCTCTCGGTTTATCTTAAGACTCACAGATAGATGCCTCCCATTTTTCAAAGTCTTGAAGACAACTCACAAGAAAGTCATCGACTGGAACCCAGATTGTGAGGCAGCGTTCCAAAGCTTGTAGGAGTTCTTGGCAGCAGTTCCGCTCCTCTTTATCCCAGTGCAGGGAGAAACATTGTACATATACTTAGTGGTATCACTATCAGCGGTAAGCTGCTCCATTGTCCGGCCGGACGGACAGGATGAGCTCCCTGTATTCTATGCCGGTAAGGGCATGAACGAGGCAGAAACAAGATATCCACCCCTGGAACGGCTCGCTCTTGCACTCATCGTCACTACTAGGCGCCTCCACCAGTATTTTCAGGCCCACACAATTCATGTCTTAACGAATCAACCACTGAGGCAGGTAATGCAGAACCCTGAGCACTCGGGACTCCTCAGTAAGTGGGCCATCGAGCTCAGCGAGTTCGACATTGATTACAAATCAAGAACTGCAATGAAAGGCCAGGCAGTGGCGGACTTGATTGCTGAGCTCAACGAGCGTCAGGATGAACCCAACATAGAAGCAGAGCCCAGCACGGCAATAATAGCAGCCGAGGAACTAGCCCCCAGCAATTAGACTGGAACCTACGAGTGGACTGCTCAGCTTGTGCAAAGGCCAGCGGCGCCGGAGTCATCTTGACAGGGCCAGGGGGACTGAACGTGGATTACGCGTTAAAATTCAACTTCAAGGCCTCAAACAACATGGCGGAGTACGAAGAGCTCATCGCTGGCCTACTCCTCGCCATCGACTCGGGGGCCGACATCGTCAACATATTCAGTGACTCCCAATTAGTTGTTAACCAGGTCAATGATAGTTTCCAGGCTAAGGATCAACAGTTGGCGACATACTTGGGGTACGTAAAAACGCTCCTAAAAAAATTCAAATTTCACACCATCACCCAGATCCCCAGGGAAAGAAACACCAAAGCTAATTCACTAGCAAGGCTAGCAACCGCTCAACTACACCAAAGTCCAGCGGACACAAGGGTGGAATGTCTTGACAGACCTAGTACCACAAAAACCCTAGCAGAGATCTTCAACATTGAGGTCAATCCCAGTTGGATGAATGAGATCATCGAATACAAGCACAAAGGAAAGCTGCCAGAGGACAAGGTCAAAGCACGACGGCTCATACGGAGAGCAACCCGCTACAACATCCAGAATGGCAAGCTTTACCGCCAGGGGTTCACCCACCCTAACCTTCGGTGCCTAACCCCAAAAGAGGGAAAGATCATGCTGACAACAATACACCGCGGGGAATGTGGCAACCATTCAGGCGCTAGGTCCCTGGCTAATCGCATAATGCGATAAGGCTACTTTTGGTCCACGCTAGGCGACGACGCCAGGAGGATATCAAGATCTTGCCACAAATGTCAACAATATGCTAATCTCTCACATGCCCCGGCGGAACCACTATTGATCATCATTGGCCCATGGATTCACTCAACATGGGGCCTTGACTTGATGGGCAAATTCCAAACCGCCAAAGGCTAGTTCAAGTACATCATTATTGCCATTGACTACAATAGCAAGTGGATCGAGGCAAAACCACTAACGGCAATAACCACCGCCAAGGTTACTCACTTCCTCTGGAAGAACATCTACTGCCGCTATGGTGTCCCCCACACCATCATCACAGATAACAGCGCGCAGTTCAACAACGAGGAACTCATATCTTTCACAGCTAACTTGGGCACCAAGATGAGTTTTGCATCTGTCGCTCACCCCCAAACCAAAGGCCAAGTCGAAGTAGCAAATAAGATAATAAAAAAACTGCTAAAAAAGAAACTCGACGACGCCAAGGGTTTATAGGCGGAAAAGCTTCCGGAAGTCCTATGGGCCATCAGAACTACCCCAACTTCCACAACTGGTGAGACACCGTTCTGCATGATGTTTGGAACTGAGGCCGTCCTACCCATTGAGGTAGCTTAACCTACAGCCAGGGTCGAAGGTTACTGCCCCGCGACCAACGGCGAGGGCGTCAACCTCAACATAGACCTCCTAGAAGAAAAACAACACAAAGCCCATTTGCACAATCTGCAAAACAAGTAGCGGGTATCGCGTTTCTACAACGCCAGGGTCAAAGCCCAGAACCTCCAACTGGGGGACTGGGTAATGAAGGAGGTCATTCCACCGCCAACGGTACTCTGCCCAACTTGGGAAGGTCCATACAAAATTGTGGAAGTCGCTAGCCCCGGCACCTTCTACCTGATGGACAGGGATGGCGTCACAACGACCCACCCTTGGAATACAAAACACCTTCGATATTACTACAAGTAGTCATACCGCTACCCTAGACCATCTTGGCTTAGCTAAATTTTGACTCAACATTTAGCTAAGGGAAGCTACCCAACGGGTACAACCCCGCTTTTTGTAAACGCTGACTAGCAGCTATCAATGAAACGAGGAATTATTCAAACCATTGTCACCAAGCCCAAGCACAAGAATCCACTGGCAACGCCAACAATATTCGGTGGACTACGTCCGCTATACCATGCACTTGAAACAATTTTAATTCCTTTAATGTTTCATTGAGTCGCAAAACAGCAGTTAAAACTCTAGCGATTCATAAACATTTAAACAATGCAATTAGCAAAGGCATCCACACTTGAAAACAAAAAAAATCTCAGAAGCAAAATACCAACTTTACATTAGGGGTCCGCGACTCCCCGCCCAAGAATATTGTTCAATTACAATAGGCCTTAGCGGCGCAAAAAAAAAAAAAAAAAAAAAAAAAAAAAAAACAAGAAAAGGGAGACAAAAGCCTTCAGCGGCACTACTTCAGGATGAGGAATCATCGTGGCTGAGCATCGGTGACAATCTCGCCCTCTGGCGGCTGTTGTTGGTCGGACTGACGGCTCGTCTAATCCGACCCACGAGCGGAACGGCTCAGCGTTATAATGGTACCATCCGCGCAGGTGTGGGCACTCAAGAAGCCAGCACCGAAGACCTCGGACTGAGTACGCGGTAGGGTCTGCTGAGAGTCGTCCGCCGGACGCATACTACTCTTGCCACTACCTGAGCGGGCACCCTCAGCCGCAGCGGGAACCACATCCCTCGCGGGTGGTGCATTTTGACCTGATGGCCCAGCGGGCTGGGATGCCTTGACCCAATCGATAGCGCCCTTCTGGTTCAGCAGTTCCACATTGGCCATGGCACCGGCCTTCGCCACCTCAGTCATGGCCTTCTTATATTCCACCGACTGTTTAAACGTCTCCACAGCGGCGGCCGCCGCACGTTCTCCCTCAGCTCCCAGGCGAGTGACCTCGCCCTCAAGCTTCTTCACCTCAACGGACCTAGCCGCACTTTTCTGTTGAAGGATCTCAACCTTTTTATCCTTAGCCGCCACATGATCCCTCAGCAAGGCTATATCTTGCTTTAGCTTGGAGACGAGATCATTCCGCTCCAGGTCCTGCTCAACAGCGACGACCAATTTGCCATGGGCATCCTCCGCATCACAGTCTGCTTTGGCCAGACTTCGCTCCACATCCGCCAGTCTGTCCTTAGCCTGCCCCAGCTCCCCCTCGAGTCCCTTGATCTCCTTCCTAAGCTCCCGTTCAACCCGGGGCTGGTCCGACGCTGCCAGGAACAGTTCGTGCAGCCTAACCGAGAGATGTCCAAAAGCCGAGCTAAGGGATGACTGGTTAACGGCGGTTGAACGCACAATTCCCTCCAGGCCACCGAACCCGAGCCGTTCGCAGAGATGGAAGACAAACTCCTGCTCAGGCTCCATCAAAAACTCAGCATATGCGGCAAACGAGTTGAGGTCACTCGTCGGCGCCTCTGACCCAGCAGTCATTGTCGCCTTCAAGGGGGCCTGCCTTGCCTTCTTCCACTGATGGACCCCAACGGTCTCCACATCATCTGCATCATCCTCGACGACCGGATCATTTTGTCACCGCTTACCTTGGTATACCACCTGGGTCACACCAGCGGTGACGGGGAGTGCTCCCGTCTGCGGCTCAAGCCCCTCAATGGTCACTGACCCCTTTGCGGCCGCCGTCCTCTCCTTCGTCCCACCCCTAATGGCGGGCACCCTCTCTTTCTGCTGCACTGGCGCAGCAGGGACATCGCATCCTCCAGTTCCTGCCTGCACCACGGGCGAGCCGTCGGGGCCGAGATGTGAGTGGTGCAGCATCGGCAACACCACGGGAGCCTCAGACTAGCTCAGCGCCAATGTCTGAGGGTCGACGATCGTCCGTTGGGCCTCTAGCCCAGAGGCATACATGCTCTCCAGGAAATTGTTTATCTCGGCGCGGTCCATGGCTTTAGCAAACGCCTCGCGGCTTGCTCTTTTTCCTGGCGGAGAATCTGTACCAAAGCAACAAGTTAACCTAACGGCAGTCAAACACAAACACACATCTACATAAGGTACTTACCAAGGGCTCGTGTCAGCTGCTGATCGACCAGCAGATCCCAGCCAGTAAGTAGGCGGAGATCTAGCAAATTGCTGTTCTGCCAGCAGTCGCGGATTCTTATCTAGCAAGCAATAGTGCAGGCCGCTACAAAAAAGGAACAATGGCCATTACAAGGAGAATTGTTACACCAAAAAAAAAAAAAAACAACTCTAGACAGCGGCAGACCGACAACCTCGGATAGGTTGGAATTCCGACTTAATCTTGAATGTCGGCTCCCC
>BDJD01000323.1:27875-52999 GCA_002564525.1 Rosa multiflora
TAACTCCGCTAGCGGAACTTCTCCCTCCATCTTGCAAGCGACAGTCTCCGCTAAGCGTAACTCCGCTAGCGGAACTTCTCCATCCATCTGGCAAGCTAGACAGCCTCCGCTAGGCGTAACTCCGCTAGCAAGTCACCGCTGACCTCAACGCCAGGCATGTCATCGCGACATTCTCGGCCACTTATCATCGGCGGACGGACTTCCACCATAGGCCATTCCCGAGGCAACGTCTCACTTTGACAACGACCGCAACGCGGCGTTGTAGTCAAAACATAGTCCTCCGGGACAGGTCGGGGGATGCATCAACAGTCTCCGACGGCCCTGATCAGGCACGTTGACCCCCACTGCTTGGGTATCAAAGATTGGGTTCGCTACCCAACACCCTCTGCTCAGCGCAGCTCCCTTCAACAAACAATATACCGGCCAAACGGAGGTCTATCTTAGCCGGGGAGTGGGGGACTCCCTAGGGGGCTTAGCAGGGGCCCACCCGAAAGGGTATAAAGCTTTTTCTTAGTAAGTCCATGGTTGACAACACACTGACGCTAATTATGCTTTTGAAAAGACTGGCGGAAGCAACGCTTCGAACCGCTAGGCAACTCCCCAACAAAGATTGCCCTCCTTGACTGGGGACTTGGGGGACTTGTACTTACATAGGCATGCACAAGCATAATTAGCTATAATGAGTCACACTCATGATACCGCTAGCGGTACCAAATCCAGCCAAAGGAGTGACCTACAGGAACACAGCCAAGCAGGCTACCATTAGGGCCCTTGCTTGCCCCCAGATCACCGCTGACGCGCCGCCACCCGCCACTCCAAGATAGTATCAGAAGCTCCAAGAGCTGGGGGACTGAAGCATGTCAGTCCCACATCGAAAACATGAAGAAGATCAGCGCCTTCTTCACCTATAAAAGATTCTCTCATCTCTCCTCATTAACTACGCATTTAATACTTACATACTGTTACTTTGTCAACACAAATACATTGTCTAACTTAGGCATCGGAGAAGAGAAGACCGCCCAGCGCAGTCTCCCTCTGACGCCCTTTGTATTTCACTTGACATGTAGCAGGAGCTCTAAGGAGTATCATCGATAACGGTCCGTCCATCGGACCAGCGTTAGTAAAGGTTCAGCTACAGCTGAACTTTAAGCATTAACACATTGAATGCTCCTGGTACTGGAAAGCAATGATGCAAATCAATTTTGGGTGCCCCGAGCATTTTCTGGGTGCCCAAATCAATTTTATTTTTATTTTTTGATAAAATGGGGTCAGAAGACACATAAGGAAAGAAGAAAGCAAAAAAAAAGTTCTATTATAGGGCAATAAAGGTTTATTAGAGGTCTATTGTAGGGTAATAGAGGTCTATTGGAGCCAATAAATGTATTGAATTGATGTAATCTCCTTGTTTTTTTTTCTCAATCAAAGTTTTATTTGTCTAATTTTAGGGCGATTAGTTCCCGTTCTGACAACTGAAAATCTGAAATATCTGTTGGGGGGCGATAAATGTTTTGAATTGATATAATCTCCTCGTTTTCTTCCTTAATAAAAGTTTTATTTGTCTAATTTTATAGAGATTAGTTCTCATTCCAGCAATTGAAAGGTCTATTGGGGGGCAATAAATGTTTTGAATTAATGCAGCTATACATACCTCCACTATTATGGAGGATTTGCTATGTCACCAAGCATATGTAGTATTTGAGGGGCCCACAAGCCATGGTAGGACCCAACCGTGACATGCATCCCGTAGCCCAATGTCCAAGCTACACCACTGTAGTCGGAAGCGGCTAATACCTCACCGGGAAGCCACCTTTCCGGTCTTGCCAACATGCCTCCACAACATGCTTTCTACACTAGCATAAGGACTCTTAGTCCCACATAGAAGAAAATGTAAAGGATTGGAGTTCCCTTACCTATAAAAGGGACCCCTCTTCCCACTTAAACATCCACTCCATTACTGATGTGCTTATATTTTCCTAATTTGTTATGCCTCTTAATCTTGATATTTATGTCTAGTTCTCCTTGTTTATGGTTCATTTACTTAGGTTAGTATTTTTATAGGTATGAAGAGCAAGGATGAGGAAAAGAAGCAAAAAGAGAGGAAAAGGAGTGAAGGGTGGTTTGCAATCCTAAAAACTGAAGCAGCCTCTGCAGAATGGCTAACTTTGAGGATTAAACTGTACTGATCTAGAGACAACCAGAAAACTAGCCTTACATGCACAGAAACCCCTGAATGTCTAGTTTCTGGAGAATTTTACGGTTCGTGATTTTGATATTCCTAGAGGGAGATATGGTAGTTTAAATACAGGCAATTCAGTCGATACGCGAATCTGTGATGTGTTTCTAAGAGCTCGAGTTTTCAAGGCCTGAATGACTTAGCAAAATTCTAGAAAAATTGATATAGCATTATAGACCGTTTGAGAGCCCAACATATGTTTCCTTAGAATTCTAGGAGTGCCACATCACCTTTCTTTTGTGCTAAGTGATTAAGGAGCTCTAGAGGCCTAAAGCAAGAAGGAAAAGTTGCACCTTATAAAAGGAGAATGTGTCAAGATAGAGAACAACCAGTTACCATCAGATTTTCATCAAAGAAAGCTGCTGCCATCACGTGTTCACCTTCCATCTCCATTCAATAAGTTCCTTTATGTTTTTAAGAAGTTCTACTATGTTTTTCTTCAAACATGAATAGCTAAACTCCTTTTTTAGGGCTAGGATGAGGCCCTAGCATGATTATTTACATGTTTAGATATTCAATTGATGGATTAATAGTTTCTTTTTTATCAATTCTTAATCTCTGCTTGAATTGTTGCTTATGTTAAAGTTCTATTGATTCGCGACCTTTAGGGCTTTGCACTAGTTTTCAGAAGATGAATTTGAGGCGTACCTGCAATATAATTCAAATTAGCTTCATGAAAGAGAGAATTGTGAATTACATTATTGTCGTACCTGAAGTAATAGTTTGCATGATTCCCTTGTTTTCTAGAACGTAATGAGTCCTATGTGTTAAATTTATGCCGTACCTAAATAGATTGCATGCTAGGATATACGACATCTTCCGTACCTGGAGAGAATCATACACTTAAGGAAAACTATGGTCTAAGTGTCATACTTGAACTTAGATACAGGAATTGTTATCTAAAAGAAACGACATAATTCATTGGTTGGTTCAAAACGTAGATAAGATTGCTTGTGGTTGATTCCAACACCCTAGGCTCATCATCATCATTTTCTTACATTTAATCATTATAGACTCTTCTCAATTTCAATTTATTTAGATTTACTTTTTAAGTTTCTGTTTTCGAATAATTTTCCCATTATCATAAACTCTTTCAAAACCATGAAAATCATAAGTCCTACTTTGAGTCATTGTGTTTGTCTTAGTTGATTTGTATTTCTTGTTTTGTGTGTTCTTTTAGTTTAGTTAACTTAGGTTTTCATATTGTGAATTGAACTAATGTCCTCGTGGGAATGACAACCCCTTTTTCTTCCATTGGTATACTACATCCACCCTGTATACTTGCAGGAATTCCATCAATTACACACTTTGTAATCCCTTTGGGCCTCAAGGCCCAAACACACTAGTTAAACTTTCAAGTGAACGTAGTCTCCCACTAAGGCAGAAGACGAACCACTATACTTCTTATCTCTCTCTCTCTCTCTCTCTAAAACATTAATTAGAGCCTTCGGTTTCTAACATTAACATTGGCGCTGTCTGTGGGAAGCCGATACAATGGTTTCGTCACTTACCATGCGTTAAGTTAGCTTAACGGAGCTCAAAGAATTTTCTTTTTCTTTGAGTCATCAAATTTGGTCGCTCACTGAGCACCCAACTTCTTTAATCGTCATTAAATTTTCTTGGATTATCATCAAACTCCTAGTGCAAACATCAACTTAACTTGATGACAACTTGTGCTCAAGTTTGATCAACATCATCTTATTCTTGGTGGCGACTCACTTAGCGGTTAGCATCAAGTTAACGTCAGTCAACGCCCATAAGGGCTGGTCAGTGCCCATAGGGTCGGTCAACGCCCACACACACACACACATACAAAATTTGCTGCCAACTTACTCTGGACACCCGAAGATCCACTGCAGACACTTTGGCACTCTTCAATCATCATCAACACCCCCGCTAGACTGTACACATCAGCAGAGCTCGTCTCTGTGATGTAATTATCCATGTCACACGTCTCATCCACTCTCGCAGTCACAAGCAAGGCACTGCTAAGCAAGCGCCCTAGCGGTAGCATAGGACCAGTCCTCCAATAAGCACTGCCGAATCGTACTCCGCCAAGCGCGGACTGCCAAGCTTGCTTGACGCAAGCGTATAAAAAAAATAAAAAATAAAAAAAGAGAATTAAGAATTTCGACTCCTAGCTAGGCTAGCGGCTAGCTCAATGCCAGCCATCACCAGGGTCCAAGCAAAGCCTCCGCCAATCAAGGGGAAACCTCTAGGCTGGGTTCCAAGAGGCAAGCGCCAAGATGCTCCACCAAACACACATGGCTAAAATTTCCTCGCTAGGCGCCACAACTAAGCACAAGCGTCGATCAATCTTTCCAATCTTAGCGGCTCGCCAAGTTCGAGCCTACCGCTGATCAAGCTCCACTAACTAGGCTCCACGACCGCTAGCCGCCAAATGCTATGCAACAACATGGCCAAAGCCAACTAGGCGACACCGCCAACGCCAATTGCACACTCAGTCCCAGTGCCAAACATACACCCAGGCTCCATCTTTGCTTCATCTTGCTGCGTTGAGCATTGAGCGTTCAGTTACAACTCAACGCAACTCGAGGCCCCATCTCGATGATCACACATTGGTTGCAAGTTATGATCGAATTGAATGACCGGTTTGGGCATTATCTAATCATCAATCCTCAGTTTTCCAATCAATTTCAAACTAAGCCAGCGGCTATCTGATCACCCCCCCCCCCCCCCCCCGCTGAATGTCGGGCACCACCATCGCATACCCAGCTTACTCATCATCTACTCTGGGCACCCCTGTACCTTCTCTGGTCACCCAGGTTGTCCCTCCTAAGAATCAAGCAATCTGCTCGGAGCATTTGATAGTACGCCAAAATGTCCAGCTAACAAGAAGATAAGTTTTTCAAACTTTTAATTGCTGTGGTGAAAGGCCAAGCTTTATATATCTATGATTATTGTTCGTTAACAACATAATATAGATAAGCATGCTTGCAGTATCACTCGCTCAAACATATTTGAATGATTTATGACTGTATGATTGGCTATTCTCCCATAATGCAGCTCAGAGTCGATGTTAGATATATGTCAACATACGCATGTTTATTGCACATAATTCATAGTTTGGTGTGGACAAACGCCATTTGTCAAAATAATAGTATACTGTATGCCAACATTCAATTCACTTATTCATATGCGAAGTGTTGGATATACATGCTAGCTCTTACCATATCTTACATTTGGTATTAATCTATTATTGGCTGCATGCTTTATCTTTACTTAGATCATTGTCACACAAGCATGTTTTGGTTAGGCGAGCTGTCAGCACTAATTTCATACATCTAAGCTTCTGTAGCTTATGAGGTACCAACAAAATGATGGATCAGTTAACCCATTTATGCATGCTACTATCACACCTCTATTACCTTTAGGATAACTCAATGCATTACTTTGGAGCTAATGCTTCACATGTTACCTCGAGCAAAATACATTCAAACTGTGCATATATAACATGCTCATCCTTGATCTTTACTTAGATCATTGTCACACAAGCATGTTTTGGTGAGGCAAGCTGTCAGCACTAATTTCATACATCTAAGCTTCTGTAGCTTATGAGGTACCAACAAAATGATGGATCAGTTAACCCATTTATGCATGCCACTATCACACCTCTATTATCTTTGGGATAACTCAATGCATTACTTTGGAGCTAATGCTTCACATGTTACCTCGAGCAAAACACATTCAAACTGTGCATATATAACATGCTCATCCTTGATCTTTTTGGCATTGCAATTGCAACAGATTTTCATCTAAACCCACTATGGCCATTCTACACCAATGTTTATCTGTGCAAAATGATTAGATATACATAACTTTATATGTATAGGCTCCAGCGTCTAATACATACATATTGTCTTGTGGAACATGCTCATTTACGCATTTTATTGACATGTTTGAAATTTCAAGTTAGACATGTACATAATCAACATTCTTATATTGTGCGCACTCTTTCTTCATTCACACGAGTGTACAAACAAGCCAATCTTTCTAGGTCAAATTAAACTATGTAAACCAAATGCTAATCATTTATTTTGTTCGGAGGATAGCATCATTCAACCGGACAACCTCTCATGAGAGCAAGGCCAAAGCGAGCTATAGATCAATCACAACCTACTCCGAATCGGCATAAGAAAAGTAAGTATATCTTATCTTTTACTCTCTTGTAATTGGAGCTATTACCCATGCCTTTACATGATTTTACTACTTCTAAGCATGCCTATAATATATCACACTTGATATGCACTTACATGCCTCTATGACTTTAAGCATGCTTACCACTTGTACCAATTTTACAAATACACCTACTATGCTCAAAGCCATGCTTCAAATGTCTCCAAAATCCTTAAGCATGTTTACAACAATGCAAAAATGTTATTAATAAACTTTACTACAAGTACATGTTGTACACATGTCATGCTTAAATCAATTTAATGTGACACTCACTTAAACAAACTATGCCATATCTAGAAGCTTGTGACACTTATGCCAACTCGCTCGATCATATCCAACATGCTTTAGTTAAAGCTCTAGGTTCATAATGCTTCATCGGGAGCTACTATCAAATTTTATATGGCCACCCATGACACTTGCCATTATCTATTGTGCATCTTATATGGCCATAAGATCCATATATTAATACTTGCTATACTTATTTGTCATTGTTTTTACAATTACAAACTTTACATGTACTCTATATGTAAATATATGGTCTAGTATCCGGGCACCATACTTTGTCAAACTCTCCCCACTGGAAAAAGACCTAATAAACCGGTCTAGACTCCACGAGTCTGTGGTCCACGACCAACCGGTAAAGCAAACGCCACACAATGACGATGACCGCTCGCGGCATTGCAGTCAAGCTTTTTCTCCTCCTGGAAAGAGTAAAGGGACCGATTAACGTAGCCCACAGCAGCCATTGATCCTACAGTTAACCCCCCACGCTTGGGTATCAAAGATTAGGTTCGTTACCTAACGCCCACTGCTTATACGCAGCTCCCATCATCAAACAATTTTTCAACCATACGGAGGTCTATAGCCAGGAGTTAGGGACTCCTCGAAGAGCCTAGCAGGGGGCCCACCAGAAAAGGTATAAGCTTTTCCTCTAACAAAATTCTAGATAGACGACGCACTTGCATTAATTATGCTCGTTATACGGCACAAAGCTACGCTTTGGTATCAACCCCGCAAGAAACCCTTCTTCACTAGGGACTTCGGGGACTTGTACATACAGCCCAGCATAATTAGCGACAGTTACACTCATGCCTCATGGCATCAACGCCGAGCTTCCCGCTCACGAACTCTAACGCTCATGCCTTCCCGGCACCCCTGAGTTTCATGCTCACGCCTCCGTGGCACCTCCGAGCTTCCCGTTCACGAGCTCTAACGCTCACGCCTCCACAACACCCCCAAGCTTCACGCTCATACCTTCACGGCATCCCCGAACTTCCCTCTCACAAGCTCTGACGCTCACGCCTCCGAGGCACCCCCGAGCTTCACGCTCATGCCTTCACGGCATCCTCGAGCTTCCATTCACGCCTTCCCGGTAACCTCGAGCTTCAACTCACACCTTCCCGGCACCCCCGAGCTTCGATGTCAAGCCTTCCAAGCACTCCCGAGCTTCACTCTCACGCCTTCCCGGCACACCCGAGCTTCACTCTCAAGCCTTCCTGGCACCTTCGAGCTTCACGCTCATGCCTTCCCAGCAACCTCGAGCTTCCCGCTAACACCTTCCTAGCAACCCCGAGCTTCCCGCTAAAGCCTTCCCGGCACCCCCGAGATTTGAAGCTCACTACAACAAAAGTAGGCTTTTACTGCGCAAAATTTACGGCGTACAAAAAAGCATGCCGTAAATGACATACATTTACGGCACACAATTGATGTGCGCCATAAATGTATTGCATGCCGTAAAAGCCAGGTGTGTTTAGTCTTTTATGGCTCACATTTCTTGCGCGCCGTAAATGTTACAATACAATTACGGCACACATCTCTTGCACGCCGTAATTATATATACACATTTACGGCACTCGTTTTCTACACGCCGTAAAAGACATACGTTTTTATTCTTTTACGGCATGCATTAAGAGCACGCCTTAAATGCCATAACCCGCCCATTTTATTGGCTAAATGTTGAATTTTCCTCTCCTAACTTTTTACTAGTATCACGCTCCTTTTCAGTGCTCTTTATTTGTGTCTATCTCTTTCTCCTCTCATCTCCCCTCTACCTCTTCCGCTCCCTCGCTTCTCCCCCACTCTCCACCACCGATTCCTCCCACCCATCATCTCCGCCACCTTCACGCCCTCCCCGTCGTCTTATTTGAGGGGGACGAATGTTGAAAAGGTTTTCTTGTGAGTTGTGACTTGGGAATGAGTGGGTTGAGTTTTGAGGGAAAGAACCAGCGAATTGCAAATAATGTTAGAGTGGTGGTGGCTCTCGTCTCTCGAATCACCTATGGCTGCGAGACTGCGACCTCTGCCACCACCACCACCAAGCCCAACTTGGTTTTGGGTTCGTCTTTGGCTTTGGATTGGGTACTCGAATCGCTGGGCTACGAGTACAACGCTCTCTCAAACCATTATCTGCTCGTAGAATCTCGTCGTTTCGCTCCATCATTCATTCCAAGTCTCCTCCCAACTTTCCTACACTCTCTCAGTATTTCAGGTACTTAATTACTCCTCCTTCCCCTTCCGCTATTTCTATTCCCATTCAAACTTTGCTATTATTTATTCTGATCTCTCTTCAATATATATAATCTATCAAATAATGAAATTGACAACTCGTTTAGAGGTAAGACTAGTATTTGTTAAGACTTGTGGGGCAGCAAGTAACCCAGAATGGGTTATCATCTTTCTAGTCTTATTGATACAATATAGGTTTTTTTTTTGGACTAGTCCTCTCCAGCTCTCCTTTCAAGCCCCACTGCTAAACTCGCCAACTCGATTGGAGACTTGGAGCTCTCCCGACTCAGCAAGCTTGCATGCACTCTTAGCTAGAACCAGCAACCCATCTCCAATCTCCGTGCTCCGCGCCTCTGCCTCCAGGTATCTCACCATCTCTTTCTCCCTCTCCGTCTTCTTCTCCTGCTCTGCGACGGCCGACGGCTCCTCCAGTCCTCCTCTTGATATGTAAATAATCGATTTCTAATCTTGTATTCTTGTAAATAATCAATTTTCAATCAGTAAATAATCTATTTTCATTTGATCTTGTATTCTTGTTGGTTTTTAACTAAGGTAATGCAGTAATGGTATAGTTGAAAACTTGAAATGGGTAATGGGTAATGGGTTCGATTTCGGATTTGCATTTGATGTTGATGGTATAATTGCAGACAGTCAAAAGACTCAAAATGATATATAATTGCAATTAGGATTTAATGCTATTTGCAATTAGGATAGGATGCTTGTGTTTTGCTGTGAATCTGATACAATAATTAAAATAGCATAATTGATACCAATCTGATAGCATGCTTGTGTTTTAGGCATCCAAATGACCAAATTATAAACTCTAGTTGTTCTATTACACAAACAGGAATTTGATAGCATGTTTGACTCATAATGCATATTGAAAACCGGCCAGTTCAAAAGAAGTTGGCCAAAAATCTAAATAGTTTTTACTTCAGTTTGTGGATAGACAGAATATTTTTATTCTTCACCATTACATTTTCTAAAATGATACCTTTTTTTTCCCCTCTCAAATTTATATTTTCCTGTACATTAATCTCAAGAGGAACAAAATCACCAACCCGAAGTTTATCTTCACTTCTTTTAAGTCTTTCTCTGTAATCTTTTACTTGGATAAAGCAATCATGTAGCTGCAGATAATAAAACAACATGCATTAACTTTAGGCAATGTTCTAGAGAGTTTACTATCTAGAAATTTGATCGAAAACACCTTGGACAACTGCATCTTCTGGTGTGAAGTGTTCTTGTTTGCATTTACCAATGCATCCTCCAGCTTCTGTCTCAGTGAGACTAAATTATAACTTTGGTTTTACGTCATATTAGGTCTAGACATCCAAATGACCAAATTATAAACTATAGTTGTTTATTTGATTAAATTGGTTTTGCACAGGTTGTTAAATTGGTTCTGTTACATTTGATTAAATTGGGGGTTTAGATTGTCCACCATAATCTTTTTTTCTCCCTTTGTTAAGAAGTTCAAGCCCTACCAAGGTTGTAATCCTGGATCCGCTCTTGTGCTTATCATGGTTTGGTTTTGATTTTGAATCCTTCAGATACACACACAAGCAATGTATGTATATATTTTGTATGTGGTCAAACCTCTTATTCCTTATCTTTTGCAAAGCCAACGAGAAGACGAACGTGAGCTTCCCTCCGACGTATTGTCCTCAGTGGCAGGTTTCTTTCTTTCCACTTGTTTCCATGTTTCATTTGATCACCACATGTTTTTCACTTTATATAAAGGAACTTGTTGCTAAGTCATGCAATTATAGGACTAGTCTATCTGTAAGAACCCTTTTGTGTGTCACAGTCGGTGAAATTACTTCTAGCTAATTCATCAAGTACTCTATCACACTTCTTTTAGTAGCTTCATGACTAGATAACTTAGAGACACCACTTTCAAAGTACTCTACTAAGCTCAAATTTAAAATCAATTAACCAATTGCTGAGCAGTAGAAACTAATACAAAATCAGTATAATACAACAAGCTTTCTTATACCTAAGTAACTACAATGTAAATCCTTTTTATTGACATAGAACACTCTCGAGTCTTGTGACATTGAGAGAATTTCCAAATTTCTCCTTTCGATTCATTTGCACCATTCCGATATTGCCAAGTTTTTTCGGTCATTTAGCAAGTTGGATCACTGCACTCCTAACATTCTTTCACTAAGTTTTCTTTATAGATGTATAGTCTTTCCATATGTGCTTTCTGGACTGAAAATTTATAATTGGTATAACCATTTGCTTGGTATAATTGGTCGGCCCTCTATTTCTTTTATCATTTGTAGGAATGGCAGAAGTCCTGGGTGGGAATCTAGGTATTGTAGTTGTGCACCCTCCTTCTTTGTTTATTATTTGTTTGAACTGCCTTCCTTTTTACTAGTTTGTATTTTCTAGCCTTTAGCTTCCTTTTTTCTAGCTATATTCAATCATGATAAGCTTATATCCTGTCATTATTATGTCTCCAATTTAAAGTTCCTTTTTGTATTTCTCGATGCAGAATGGACTCTATATGAGCAGGTTGCGCTTACAGCCATGGACTCTATGAGGAGCTAACATTGGCATAACCTAATGTTCCCCTCAACCACTTAGCTTATGCTAATGTATGTTGCTTTTCCCCCCTTTATGTTCAAGAATTTCAGTTGCTCTGTGACACTTTGTATATGTACACCCAGTAACCGAATTGCAATCAATGTCCTTGATTTTGTTGCCCTACTATTATCTATTTGAAATAGTATGATGTGAAATACTCCTGGGTTGAAGACTTGAAGTAGCATAGTGCATAACCAAAATGACCATGATTGCATTGCCTAACGTACTAAATACATGGTGTAAATAAGATGAATCAAATCTTTGATGTTTTGCTTTCTGTGTTTAACAGATTCTTTACACTCTTGGTGGATTAGAAAACATACAGACGGCAAAGAAATACTACGCATAAGTTATAGACTTGACTGGGGGCAAGAATATCATAGCACTATTTGGTATTAACTTGGTGAGTTCTTTCTCTTCCCTCTTGAGGTGCATTAATTCAGAAATGCTCATCTATATTGGATTGCTTCATTGTATATAAGGCTCAAAGGAAGTACACAAGTCATCCCATTTGAAGCTAAGCACTTTTAATCTTTTAGATCATTGTTGATCCTACTTGTACTGAAACTCATCTCTAGTTACATTTCTCCTTTTTCTCTTGAAATATTTTATTCTTCTGATTCTAGATTATCAGACATGTGCTACTGAATTGTTTTGATCCCTCTTTACTCTGTCTTGTGACAAACTGGAATGACTAAAAGAAAGTTTTAACTCCTGCTTGTAGTGTACTTCTACCATTGCACAGCTTGCGAAAGGAAGGAACAAGGAAGACAAGGAGACCCCGGAGCAATGTTGTAGTTAGGTAACTTCAAATATGTTTAGGGTTTAGGGGGGTTTAATTGATTGATGTAATTAGTTCTACTAATACATTTCCAATTGTTACTTTGTACATGAGATTAATTATAATGAGGGTAATATGAGTATGACATTTGAGCAAAAAGATTTTTTTTTTGTTTGAATATACCTCATTTACGGCGCTCAGTGTACGCCTTAATTAGGAGTTTAGCTACTCTTTTACGGCGTGCTGTGTACGCCTTTAGTAGGAGGTATTTTAAGGCGTGAAATGTGGGCCGTAAATGACCTAAATGACATTTGTGGAACCACTTTTACGGCGCGTTAATTGTTCTTTTATGACGCATTTTTGTCTGCCGTAAAAGTTAAGGGAACCACTCTCCTTTACATTTTCTTCTATGTGAGACTAAGAGCCCTTATGCTAGTGTAGAAAGCATGTTGGCAAGGCTGGGAAGGTGGCTTCCCGGTGAGGTATTGGCAGCTTCCGACTACCGTGGCGTAGCTTGGACATCAGACTACCGGATGCATGTCGCGGTTGGGTCCCACCATGACTTGTGGGCTCCCCAAAGAGGGTGTTACATATACTTGGTGACATAGCAAATTCTCCATAATAGTGGAGGTATGTACAAGTCCCCAAGTAAGAGGAGTTTCTTAGTTGAGGAGTTATACACATGATGTCATCAAGTATAACTCCTCAACTAAGAAACTCCTCTTACTTGGGGACTTGTACATACCTCCACTATTATGGAGAATTTGCTATGTCACCAAGTATATGTAACACCCTCTTTGGGGAGCCCACAAGTCATGGTGGGACCCAACCGCGACATGCATCCGGTAGTCTGATGTCCAAGCTACGCCACGGTAGTCGGAAGCTGCCAATACCTCACCGGGAAGCCACCTTCCCAGCCTTGCCAACATGCTTTCTACACTAGCATAAGGGCTCTTAGTCTCACATAGAAGAAAATGTAAAGGAGAGTGGTTCCCTTAATTACCTATAAAATGGACCCCTCCTCCCACTTAAAAATCCACTCCATTACACACTTTGTAATCTCTTTGGGCCGCAAGGCCCAAAAACACTAGTTAAACTTCAAGTGGACGCTTAGCGGGACGAACCACTATACTTCTTGTATATATATATATATATATATATATATATATCTTTCTCTAAAACGTTAATTAGAGCCTTCAGTTTCTAACATTAACAGCACCTTAGGCAATAAAGGTCTACTGGGGGCAATAACGGTTTATTGAGGGAGCAATAAACCTCTCCGGCCCCATAAGAGATCTCCAACGAACTCTTTGGGGTGTATATATATATATATATATATATATATATCTTTCTCTAAAACGTTAATTAGAGCCTTCGGTTTCTAACATTAACAACACCTTAGGCAATAAAGGTCTACTGGGGGTAATAACGGTTTATTGAGGGAGCAATAAACCTCTCCGGCCCCATAAGAGATCTCCAACGAACTCTTTGGGGCCTTCCAGCGAGATTTCATAAACTTTTATTGCCCGCCCCCTAATAGAGGTTTATTGGGGGACAATAAAAGTCTTTTTTAGGGCAATAAATCTTTTCGGCGACCTACAAGATCTCCAACGACCTCTTTGGAGACCTCCAGCGAGGTTTTCAGAGAAGTTCGGTGTGCAGCGGCCGATGACAGGATTTCGGCGGTCGGTGACCAGAATCAGACGAAGTCTCCTATGGCTTATCTCTTCTCTCTCTCTCTCTCTCTCTCTCTCTGTCTGTCTCTCTCTCTCTCTCTATGTAACAAAATTGTGAGGGTAAAATAGTCTCAAGAATAAACTAAAATAAAATAAAATAATAAAACTTAATTGGGTATTAGGGAAGACTTCATTAGAGTCTTTATAGGTAAAGGGGAATTAAAAAAACTTAATGGGGTAAGTCTGATAAATGACCCTAGAATTAGGGTAAATGGACAAAAGCCCTATTTTAATTTTTTTTTGGCCTTTTGATTGAATGATGATGCAATTGTATTAATAATAAAGAGAACTACAAGGAATGTAATGCAGTTGAATGTGATAAAGTAATCTAGGGTTCACAAACAAAACCAATTGGCAATAGATAGAGTGGTCCAAACCCTTATAAATTCATAGGCAATGTCCCATTTTTCTCATGTGTGATGTATATATTCTCAACACGCCCCCGCACGTGTGGCGAATTTTCAAGCCATACACGTGGACAACTTTGGGTGACGTGGAGCCCGTGTGGCCGCGAGGCATGCACATGTGGGATAACCCGCTCTGATACTATGATAAAGTAATCTGGATTTCACATCCAAAACCGACAATTGATAGAGCGGCTCAAACCCTTATAAATCTATAGGCAATATCCCGTTTTTCTTATGTGTGATGTACATATTCTCAACAGAATGCAATACAAGTAAAAGCAGCACCACCAATAATTTAGACACTTAAACAATCTAAGATCGATAAGTCAATCAAATGATCCACCCAGAAGAGAAGTAATCCCCTTCTAAAACAGACTCTCTTTACTATTGTTAATTACAAGAATTAGCATGTAAAAAAAAAAGTACAAGAATCAAAAAGATTTAGTCTAGGCCGGATGGTGTCCAACACAATTCTCAATTCAAAGCCGAATAAAGCACGCGCGCCATCGTTACCGATACAAGCACTTTTTTTTCTTTTTCTTTTTCTTTTTCTTTTTCCTCTTGTTTTTCTTTTCATTTGTCTTCTAGGTACCCAAAACTATACCTTTCAACACTGTGGTTATCTTCATGCTCAATCTTATTCATCAATCAACTTATGCTTTCAGCGTTTATATGTATAAACTTTAGCTCCATAGT
Organism: Rosa multiflora; assembly: GCA_002564525.1. NCBI lineage: Eukaryota > Viridiplantae > Streptophyta > Magnoliopsida > Rosales > Rosaceae > Rosa > Rosa multiflora. Next base: position 43,026 of record BDJD01000323.1, read on the forward strand.
CAACGTAATTGTTTATGTTATACCCATCGTTTTACATCTCATAAAGCTTTCTTTATATAGATCATATTGTTCTTTTTTCAAATCTGTGGTTAGGGATACATCCATGCCAAGTGCATCATATTGTTCTTTCTTCAAATCTGTGGTTAGGGATACATCCATGCCAAGTGCATCATATTGTTCTTTCTTCAAATCTGTGGTTAGGGATCATCCTCATGTACTTTAATATTTTCGAACATTATTTGGGTCTTCTGAATATAAAGTGTACGTCCATTCACACCTTTGACGAAAGATAATAATCCCATGAAACTTAAAGCGGCCACCGTAGTACCTTGCCATCATCATTAGCAAGGTTGCTGTACACCACCATAAACAACTCTTTATGAACTTTACTTTCATTTGCTTGATGTTTTATTATTAATTAATTTAATACATTTAACTGCTCTTGGTCATTATCTACAAAGGTGACGGCTTAAACTAATTGGTTAAGCATATATAGAAACATCTAATCATCCATTAATATGACCTGGTCAGCTCAGATTTTAGACTATGAGTTTTATATATGATGTTAGTTATCACCAATAACACGACTTACAGTAGTTTTTTTACTTTTGTGAGCTCAACTAGATGCTTTTATGACTTTTTTAAAACTACTCTCTAGCCATAAGAATTCACAGTTGCTGTTAACCTATAAGGATTTAGTTTGTAAGTAAAGATGGTCAAGTGAGAAAATCAATCCAAAAAAACGAAAATTTTATAATACATACCCATATATCATCCACACATTTATAAATGTGACAACAAATTTATTGTTAAAGTGGTAAAATTGAGTTATATTTTGAGTAACCTAGTTCTATTAATGGTAATTACACCACCTACGACCTTGATACAAGTTTTTGAGCAAATCTGTTGTCAATGTTGTAATTTTTTATTACATTATATGTAAATAGTGTAAATGAGTATGATAGTTTTGTTCTCAATATTGTAATTTTGAATCATATAAATTGTAGTTTTTGTTCAAATAGATGTAAATTGAGTATATGATAAACATCACAGTACCATAACTTGTCCCAAAAAACAAATAAAAGAGGTATACTGAATTGGCAGAACAAACAAAACGAAGTCAAGACCGCCTCATGATCCAATACACATGCATATACATGATAATGTATAGATTGGATCAGACTGTTCTACTGTCTTGGCATTTCTGAACCTTTTACTTAGCTATACACGAACCTGGATCACAAATGCATGTACCGGTTTACATACATGCTACTCAATTATTAAACCCTAAATTGTAGAGAATCTTGGATTTGTAATTATATATATGCGCTTTCAAAAGTAAAATTCAATCAACGTACGCATACCAAGACAGGTAGAGAATTCAATTTCGTTTAGTGTATCAGTGCAAAGGCTTAAGCTCATACCAAGTATATAAGATGAATAATATTCCTCCTTATTTTTAGGACAATGTTAGGTTGCCAGGCTCATGTATGCTCACAGTATATGTATATAAATAACTTGAGAATCCACTTACGTAGCTAGCTAGAGGAATACATGCATATTGTAAGCATATATCCATAACTTAAAGTGCTTTAAGGAATCAAACGCACTTATCCATATAAAATGAGCACTAGATGATTTTTGACATGAATATGGACGATTCCATATATGGGATATAGAGCAATATCTTAAACCACTTTCTTCTTCCACAACATGTTGCATAAAAATTATTCGCCAAATGGAAATTTGATTATTGAAGTCAATGGAAATTATCACATGCAATACTATAGTTTTAGAACAATATATATAATTGAATTCACTATCCATATATACATGCATGTGAGGCAAACCAACATGATCGAACAACATTGATGATTACCAACCTTGTTTGTTAGCGAATGATACATATACAAAGGCACTGATTTTAACCTAATTAAAAAGTGAACAGCATGGAAGTGGTTCCCAAGTGTGATTCCTTGTGCGCGTGTGTGTAGAGTATTAGTGATATATAATTGGATTATTCCCATATATATCTTCAGCAGTCAGCACCCAGCAAACGGTAGCTGGTCTTCTAACATGAACTCCATTGGATAATGATCGAGCTAATTAACAACAAATTCGGTTCGTTTCTAACCCTTCACTAGTATTAACTAAGTTGCACTAAATATAAGAGAAGTGGCTTTGTAAATCATAACTGTAAAATAACAGATAAATATGACAACCCTCAATCAGACAAAGCCTGGAAATTAAATTGTTAAACAGAAATACTTATGTCAATCAAACTATAGAACTAATAAATAAATAATAGTAATAATAATCCCAGAAGGCAACAAAGCCGATCTTTCATTTCCACTAATTCTTTTCTGAAATAATTTTTATCAGAAGATGGCTAGAATGTGTGGAAGTTTTAGTGCATATACAGAATGACTCAATTACTCGCTACAACAGTTGAGAGAACTAATAGGATTTTAGTGAGAAACATGCACCCTTGTATTACTTCGAATACTTCAGGAATTATAATTTATACACCAAGACTTAATCGTACAACCTAACAAAGATTACCGTATAAAGATATGTCTATTATTTACTTTATATCTTTAACTCAAGGTTGCAAGCTAGAAAGTATTTATACAGATAGGTATATCTCATAGAATAGACCCATTTCCTTCCAAAATGGTTTACCAGTAAACATGCACATATGCAGAAGTGTACTGGAATCTGAGTAGATCACCATAGAGTTAATTAGTGTTGAAGCTAGTTGGTGCTTAATTAGTACATTGTATAACTCACTGGATCAGCTACACTATATACATATATATGTTAATCAAGTGCACATGAATTACTCCCATCTCATCCATAGCCTTTGATACCGTAAGTTTGAGACTGTATAGAATGTTGTAATTACTTGCTTAGATAAGTTCAGATATTACCTTAGAAGATTTAGATGAGACATGAGAGAGTAACAAAATTAAAACCGTCTTGATAGCCAAGTCCAAAGATGAGTACTAATAGTACCAAGGAGAGCAGCTTGAACACTAATGCAACTTATGTCGAGTAGAAAACAACATATAATCCAACGAGAGAAAACCTCATGGAGTTCAATAATATGGAAAAAGACTTGAAAAGCCAAGGATATCCTAACTCGCCTGGGGTTCTAGGTATTTGCGTGCTCTTCAATATTTCATAACAATGCATAAAAAACAGAAAACCAAGTCACAGATCCTACAAGATTTGGTTCAGACAGAAATGCAGCCTCTAAAGAGAGAGTTGATCAAGTTAAGGAAAAGGCATATGTAAATGAAACAAAAGGGGGGAGTAAGTGTACAATAAAATGGTGGATCTGTTTCTAACACCCTAAATTTCAGGGATTTTACCCACTTTCCGACCATAGTAAAATGATTGCTGAGCTCTTTAAAGATGAATCCTCAAACCATTCCTTATAAAGAAAAAGTAAGAAGAGCAGTAGTAGTACTTCAACTGTTTCCACCATCATGAACAACAAGAAAACAACAACAGAAGAAAAATAGGAGAAGAAACTGCTACAACATTGATTAACATAGTTCTGACTAGATAGCAGAAGATCTAAAATACGGCCATTTTGATGAAGATGTAGAAGATAATGATGATGATACCTAGGAGTGGTAGTCCACGAAGTTTGCTGACCTTGTTGTGTCTCCAATAAAGCTCATCTCATCCATTAGTGCAATTAAATCAACCAATAAACAAGTCAATATGATGATCTAAAATGGCGGACGACTTCCTGGAGAGTTGTTGTTGTTTCCAGCCCACCCGTCAATTGGTAACTGAACATTTTGCATATTCAGCGGCAGATTGAAGAACGGGAGCCCCGAAGATGGGTCCGGAAAAGGGTTGTTTCCCACTCCGCCGCCACCGCCACCTCCACCGCTTCCTCCGGAGCCCTGAGATCCCGCCTGCGGCTGAATCTGCAGCTGCTCATCCTCCTCCAAGGGCAACCTCTCGTAAGCAACATTAGTAAAGGACGAGGCAATCACTATGACTGGTCCGGCTGCGGTCAACTCCCCCACTACGCTGCCTCCGACCACCTGACCCTGCCCGCCGGCTAAGAATATAGTCAAACTTGTAGCACCAGGCGGGGCCGGAGGAGGCAGAAAGGATCCAGAAAGGGAAAGTATCTCAAACCTTCCGTGGAGGGTAACCACGGCTCCTGCTGCTGCCGGCTGCCGCAAGCTGACATTAGTGACCGTGCCGCTGCCGCTGAGAATACAGATCCCGCGCTGGCGACGCCGCGCGTAAGTGGCAACGCAGTCGAAGACGTCACAGCCGTTGCCGACCTCGAGAATATGAGCTCGGAGGGTGTTTGCACTCTCTCTTGTTATGATGACTGGCGGCTTGGGCTTGTTTTTGGATCCAGGAGGGCGGCCGCGGGGCCTGCGGCCAACGATGTCTCCAGGGCCGGTGTTGATGCCGCCGCTGAGGTCGAGACCTTGGTCTTCGCCTGAGTACTGCCCCTGGTTGACGTCGTCTTCGGTATCATCATGGGTTTGTTGTTGATGTTGGGGTCTCTGGAGCTGGTGCAAGTGATCTTGCCTGTTGAGCTGGTGAACGTAGCCTAAATCCAAACCAGCCATGGACACATCAAAAAGAAAAACAGAAAACAAGGGGAAGGAAAAATTATTATTAAAAATGGATTTACTAAAAAATAATTTTAAGGAAGGAACAACACCACTTCTGCTACTAAACTATGCAGAAAATTCAAAATACTGTTTGTTTTTCTCTATCTCCAGTGCTTTTGTTTATTTTATACGAGTGGGAAGATATATATAGAAAAATAGGAATGGAAAAGATGTGTGTGAGAGGGAAAGAGAGCAGGTCTCCGGTACTTGAAGTTTTATTTGGAGTTGAATATAAGAAAAAGAACGACAAGAAGAACAAGGATCGAGTGCAGAGGAAGGGAAGGGAAGGGAAGGGAAGGGAAGAAGAGGAGGGATTAGATAGAGCAGAGAGAGAGGTGTGGGTGTGGGTGTGGGGGCGACAAGGACTCTAAAACGCAGTCATTTCTCTCGCCCCAAAAGTTTAAATATATACAAATAAAATATTCATTTTGCTGAAAATTTTCGTATGTTTTGCTTTCTTCTTCTGAGGAAGAAAGGCCGGTGGTTGCAAGCATGACTCTCAATTTGAGAGCGTGGCTTTCAAACTATATAGGGGAGGAAGAATTTATTGCTCTTTTTATTATGTAAAATTAGTGTTTAGAGTTTTATTATTACAAAGCGTAGGCAAATAGCAGGGGCAAATCAGAATACACGCACTAGTTACTGTTCACACACACCTAATATTTTTCCTAACTCACGCTAAACTTTAGAATAGAGATCTATTTAGGGTTTTTGAGTGGCTAGGGTTTCATTATTAGAGTTTTCCCTGAAATTTATGAGTTTCATTTCTGCCTCTCTATTGTCATAAATATGGGAACATATCTCAATGCTTGTAAATTTTCTAAAGTCATGTTTATCTATGTTCAAAATGGGTCGATTCTCGAGCATGTAATTAGATGATATTCATTAATTTGGTATTATCGTTTGATTTAGTCGCTAATTTGGCCTAATAGAAAGAAATCTATTTAGCTAACAAATAATATAGTTTTAAAAGGTAATATCTAAAAATATGGTTTAACTAGCAAAACTCTTTTTTATTATTGGTTATTTTAGTTTAACTCACACATTGTGTTTGACATATTAACTAATTTTGTTAAAAAAAAAAAATTAGGGATCAACGTTAATTAAGAGTATAACCTTGATTCTTAAACATTTTGTAGGTTGGCCGACAAGAGTATGCATATTTTTTGCAGATTTCGGAACATGCACCTAAACTTTTACAAAATAAGATATTTTCCATACAAATAATATGTTTAATAAAACTATTTGACTCAATTGATTTGAAGCTTTCTCTCGTAATTAGTTTGGGCGAGCCCTATTTGCTGCAAGAATTTGTAATTGTTAAATCTTAACCTAGTTATTTGAGAGCACTCACTACCTATATACGAAGTTATGGGTTCGAGTCAACATGAGGGCATAAGTGAAACCATTTGATCCTCTTTAATTAAAAGAAAGAAAAAAAAAACCTAGTTATTTGAGAGATTGTTCTTACTTCTTAGAACATGAGAATGTGAGGTTGCACACAAGATTTTTAGTTGTATAACTCGTGAACAAAATCTATTTAAAAGTTAAGGAAATTACTTACTTATCGATAAGACTTTTTAGTGTTCTTTAATATATACGCTTATAGTTGTCCCGTTTGATGATATTTATCTAATATCAAGTTTAACATGAGAGAATATAATCCTAAGTCTTAACTTAATTTTAAATGAAAACTTAGCAATTATAAAAGGAAAAATGTATAAGTTTGGAGTAAGGTGTGAAAAAGTATTATCTATGTGAAGCTAATTGGCCAACAAATATTGTTTCATCTTTTTTGTTTGTAGTTTTGTTAAATAGTGTGAATGACATCCTTGGCAAAGAGAAAGCATATTAGATGAGACGTTGTACCAAGAAAAATATGATTAAAAAGTGAGATGATGACAAATTAAGGATGAAAGGAGCGTGGGGAAGTGCACTAATTTAAAAACTTTTGTGTGTGTGTGATCTAATGATGTACATAAACATTTGAGGAAAAGAACCTTAGATCATGGGGGGAGGAGGAGGAAGTGTGTGGGTGGGGTTAACTCATTTCAAGATGAGTTGGTCAAGACGTCAAGTGCGGTTAGAAACTAACAATGGTTAGGTTAAATCGGAAAGTTGACCAAAGTTGGTTGAGTTAACATGACAACGTGAGGGGGGGAGACAAATTTGGTTTTAAAAATTACAAAAACGAGGGAGGAATGGGAGCAAGTGGAAGATGGTGCTGCGGCGCTGGGTCCCTCTTTTGTCTTGTTCCTCCACCCAGGACGGCCCGCCTCCTTCTTCTCCATTTTGGTCTTTAGCCAGCCATCTTTGCTTTGCTTGACTCGCTGGCTCCAGCCCAAGCATATCATAGTTTGATAAACAATTCGACAACGACCCGAGTATATCATTGAATGCATCGAAAATATTGATTTTTGATGATGCTAAATTTCCATCAAATTTAGGGCTAACAGACAAATATGTAGGGGAGCCGTGTATTGATCAATATATTACTTGCAGTAAGGTTAGTCTTCACTGTTGGATATAGAATTGTTAAGAGTAAGGATTTAGAGATAGCACTAGGGTTTTGACGAGTATAAACTTGAGAAATTGAGGGGTAGTGGGAGGGGTGTTCCAATCTGTATCCCATGTGATTAGCAGGAGACGGATTTAACGAATCGATCAGGTAATTCAATAGCAATTAAATCTAATATTCCGATAGTAATTCGATCCGCCTTTATATTTTATATAACATATGATTAACTAATTTTATATTTTAAAGAAATGTTTTGGACTATTGAAGATTTTGGTTAATCTAACTCGTGCATATGCCGTTGTTGCAGAATTGTTGTAGTCCTTTTCATCATGTAAAATTTTTCTTTTGGCCAAACACCTCTATATCATGTAATGAAAAGTTGAATTTTATGTTGATTTTGTTTCTTCAGTACTTGAAACAAAATTATTATGTGATGATAGATATAGACTGGATATCTTTTTTCTTTTTTTTTGATCAAATAAGAACTTCATTAATAATGAACTGCTTACAACGAGTTTTAGGCTACATCTCTGACCCATAAATGGTCTCTAGACTTCCCACTGGAACTCTATATACTGACTCTAAACTTGCACTACAACTGTATAACAAAGACAATAAGCGCAGGAGTAGTTAATCCTTGACAACGCACCGCTCGTCCAGCCAGTAAGAACTCTAAAACTAGACAACGCACTTGTGTTCACACTAACTCACCAACCAGAATCCTCCTGACAAGCTTTTGATCGACCAAGCCAACACTCGTTGTGACCTAAACTCAACCAAAAAGATTACCGGACATTCAAACCTGGAACTAAAGACACCCAACCTGTTGTCAACACCATCCATCCACAGCTGCTCCAAATCGCCATCGCCTCCGACCCGAACCCAGACAGGAAATACCCACTAGAAGGCCAAGGATGATTGTCTATGCCATAGCAAGACCTGTTGCCACCACTGCTGACCCAACTCCAGAACAGGAACTACCCTATAGACGTCGAAGAAGAAGATTGTCTCTGTCACACCCTTAGTAGCGCCTTATTACCAACCAGACACCAACAGCCAAACAAACATCAAAACTAAAAACTTTAAAGCAAAACAACACCTAATAGACCTAGAGAAATACCCCAGGCCCAAATACCACTAGGCCCAGACCGGACCCACAGTCGGATTAAGGCCTAGACAGCTACCTCCGTCAGACCCCAACTGCCGTCAAACGCCATCGCGCCAGCGCCAGCACCACCGGATACTGACTGCCACCATCATCATACCATCCTCCCTTCGAGCCAGATCAGGTTCGAACCAACCATCACCCCTGAACTGGAGTTTCCATCCCTGCCACCACCGGACCAGACAGGATTGGAAGACAGATCCCATCCGATCGGAGCCCGCCTAGCATAATCACCAGAGATCAGAGCAACCCCACTCCGCCAACCACCCACAGACCCTCCAACCTCGAGCAAACCAACCACCCCGTCCCTGTACGGCTCCGCCGTCCAACATTGACCAATCGCTTCCAATCCGATCCTCCTACCAAGCCTCCGCCGGTCAAAATCCTCATTGTTTGAACCCTAAAGCCTATCAACCAAAGTCCCAGGGCCCTGGTTGCCGATAACCGGCGATATTAAACCTACCCGTCCGGCAACAACGTCCATAGGACGCGTCGCCGGACAAGTGAGAAATTTTTGAGAGGGACTCCTGTGCGGCTAGGGTTTTAAACGTGGGAATACTTGATAATTTATAGACTGGATATCTAATATTATCAAATTTGTCTTTTAGTAATTCGGAGAATTATTTGATTAGATCAAATATTATGAGTAACCAAACGAACTTGGATACAGGTCAATTTGGTCTATACCAGTCCATTAACAGGTATATTTACACCTAGACGGTGAATCAGAATTTATATATATAGGATCAGAAGCGGACGTCCGCAGTGCCGCAAAAATGCAAACGTCCATGCTTCTGCCACAATTAGGCGTCGATGGCAGCGCGGCTCTTGCCGGACAGAGGCCAAACGTTGATCTTGAGCTTCTTCTTGCCGGTTGATTCGTCGGCTTCCAGTTTGCAGTCGACCTTGATCAAGTTTGTGTGTGTGTGATGGATCGACCCCTTGCATATACATATATGGATAATACTTGGATTCACCCCTAGGAGATGACCACAGATCCACAACCTTCTTCAGGGAGAATCCATATAGCCATGAAACCAACAAACAACTAGAGGAGGAGGAGTATGGGTATGGAGAAAGGGTGAACGTTATAAGTTATTGGGGATTTCCATCCCATCTTTTCAACCATTTTTTCTTTTTCTTCTTCTAAATCTCTCGAAAACTTATTTGATCTTTGTTTTTTATTTTTTTAATCTTTAATTTTTCATGTGGTTAGTTTTTTTTTTAACTAAACAATTTTCATTCAACTCAAGCCAGAATGACACGGATACATACCTTCCCTTGCCAACTATGGGCAAGTCTAGGACGTGGTGTGCTAGCACCACCCATTAGACAATCAATGCTCACATATTCAAAAGCGAACATATACACTATGAAAAGAATACATAGTAAATAGGCTACATTTAGATCTAAGATAACCATAGGTGCATTTAGTTGAATTAATGATCCTCCAGGATCCCAAATACGAAACCCTGAAGAAATAGAGTGTATCCGTGTGGTCCACAAAAGAGCCCAATTCCAGCAGGTACACACAACAGGTTTGGGCGCCCCAAGCCCATTTGAATTTAGCCCCCAAACTGATTTGGGCTGTCGAATCCTTCTGGGCTTCCAATATGATCTGGGCACCTAACTTACT
>BDJD01000323.1:55518-70033 GCA_002564525.1 Rosa multiflora
ATAATAATAATAATAATAATAATAATAATAATAATAATAATAATAATAATAATAATAATAATAATAATAATAATAATAATAATAATAATAATAATAATAATAATAATAATAATAATAATAATAATAATAATAATAATAATAATAATAATAATAATAATAATAATAATAATAATAATAATAATAATAATAATAATAATAATAATAATAATAATAATAATAATAATAATAATAATAATAATAATAATAATAATAATAATAATAATAATAATAATAATAATAATAATAATAATAATAATAATAATAATAATAATAATAATAATAATAATAATAATAATAATAATAATAATAATAATAATAATAATAATAATAATAATAATAATAATAATAATAATAATAATAATAATAATAATAATAATAATAATAATAATAATAATAATAATAATAATAATAATAATAATAATAATAATAATAATAATAATAATAATAATAATAATAATAATAATAATAATAATAATAATAATAATAATAATAATAATAATAATAATAATAATAATAATAATAATAATAATAATAATAATAATAATAATAATAATAATAATAATAATAATAATAATAATAATAATAATAATAATAATAATAATAATAATAATAATAATAATAATAATAATAATAATAATAATAATAATAATAATAATAATAATAATAATAATAATAATAATAATAATAATAATAATAATAATAATAATAATAATAATAATAATAATAATAATAATAATAATAATAATAATAATAATAATAATAATAAAGGAAAAAAAATAAAATAAAGGAAACAAAATAAAATGCATGGCAGGTTACCATCAAACAAAATAAATAAAGGAAAAAAAAAAAGCCTTTCCAAATTTAAAATGAAACTAATCGTTAGATCTTGGTTTGGAGTTGCTCATTTGTGTTATGAGGTTTCCATGCATGTATGGCTAAAGAACTTGCTGAAAACAGCTCCTAGAAGTTTCTTAAAGGTACTGTTCAAAAAAAAAAATATCACACGTCACTTAGATTATAATATAAATTATTATCCTTGTGTGTGTGTGTGTGTGTGTGTGTAACTTATGTGTACAAGAAAATAAAAATTTATATTGCCACAATATATATCTCTTGGTTGTAACTTTAATGGATTTTCAACAGCTTTGCTCTTACGTGAATTTGGTGCATAAAATTGTCACAACTTTTGATTCAGTTTTGGGCTGTGGGATGGTGCTTTTTGATTGGTGGATCTCAGTTGACCTAATATATATGGCTTGGTGCGAGTATGCTCTCATATAGTGATTTCTGTTGAGGAAAATATCTCCCATGGTCACTGAATTATGACCCGTTCGATACTTAACTCACTGACTTTTCAATAATTTCACTTAACTCATTCACTAATATCTATTTTTCACATAACTCACTCCTGTTTAATGACATCAATTGTGTTGTTAAAAAATTTTGTACATAGAGGTTATCTTTGTCTAATTACTTATATATATTTTAAAAAGAAATATTAAAATAAAAAAAATAAATTGATAAAGAAAGTTATTAGAATTATTTTTCAATTTTTTATAGTTGTCTGATAATTTCTAATATTAAAGGAAATTTAAAAAAAATGAATTTTAATTGGAAAACAAAAAAAAATCTATTACTTTTTTTCCTTTAGAAAAAAATTATATTTTTTCAAGTTGAAAATATATAATTTAGTGTTTAAACAAATATACTCTCAACTTTAACAATTTCTAACGGGAGATTTAACAGAGTTAAGTACAAGATAATGGTAAATGTGAGTGAGTTCCTTTTTCATTTTTTAAAGAGGATCAAAGGATTTCTCTTCTATCCCCATGGTGACTCGAACCCATGACCTTGATCTTTGGTTATGAGTTAAGTGATATTTTTTAAAAGTTAATAAATTAAGTGTCGAATGGGTCATAACTCAGTGATTATTGATGATTTTTTGACTTTCTATTGGCTAGCCTGTCTCTATTCAATTTAGTTTGTAGTTTTTCATGAGAGGTAGAAATTGTTGTTCTTCTTGGTAGTGGCATATTCGGTACGTATTCAACTCGATCACATATGATGGAGACATAGGGTGGAAATCTTCTCTCAAGGGCAGTGGTGATGTTGCGGGGCAGGTTGTGGTCTCCTTACATATTTGAGCGTTGATCCTTGGAGGTGTCTACCAATAATTCTGGCGTTAAAGAGTCAAGATACCAGCAATTATCCTTGTTCTATGAGAAATCATTGACTTTGAGATATAGCATCATCTTGTTATAAATTAGCCCATATGGGCATAACTTACCTAAGTCATTACCTTCAGGCTCCAGAGCTTAGTTGTTATGTGGTGAATCTTCTGTTACTTTAGTTGCAAAAGGGTCGGTGGTGTCAACGGTTTCTAGGAACCTTTATTTGGGCTATTGATCTTTGTAATCTAAGAATGAAGGCTGATTAATATAAAATTAACGACAGACCAATCTCTTTTCTTTTGAATGGGACATGGTCAAATGTAGTCAGCCTCAATTACATCCGAGTAAATGCCAAAACAGTCTTTGAAGTTTGAGTTATTCGTCGTTTTGATTCCCAATATTCTAAAACTATCACATCGGTACCTTAAAATTAACTTCTCTTTTTTTCCAAAGGTATTTCCATCTTGCCATCTCTCTCCCTTCCACAAAACTCATTACAGTCTTGATCGAGATAAGTAGTCAGCAATCACTAACAAAAATTAAGAAAAAAGCACTGCATAAAACACAATATTTTCTTAATTGTTGAGAAGATTCTTAACTAATGAAATATAATAAATGATACATAAAACAACTTGTGCTTAAACAAAAATCAAGTTCTAATTATTAACACACCTTAATATACTTTGTTGATTAGTTTATGAAAACCTTTGATCTAGCGCTCTTTTAGGGTTTTGGGAGTGCGGCTGTTGTTCCCTACATCTACCATCTTTGATGGCTGCTTTCCGATTGGCTTGCCAAATCGGCCTTTATTCTTGCTTCATCTTGGTGCTTGGCGTGATGTTTTGACAGGGTTGAGGGACCATGGGCGAAATTGGATCTAGAGTGGTCTAGATCGGGTCGCTTTCTTACCGAGATTGCATCACTATGGCTAGTTGTGAGTCTATCTGCCAGCGGCAACTGGGTCGTTTAGCCAGAAGACTAGTCTTTGGCTATCAAATCTGATCTGACTGTGAAGGGTGCGAAAATTTTTGTTGGGGGCGGCGTCTCCTCAAAGCTTGCAAGTTCTGGCGTATTCAGGCTTCCACAATCGGCGGTGAAATCCTACTGTTTGGCGCTGGTTTTGGCGGAGCTGGGATGGTGCATTCTTCCCGACGGCGGCAGCGGCTTGCTATGCAGAGGTAGGTGGATACATTGGGGTGCCCTTAGCTGTTTCAACTAAATGGGCCAACTGGGCCGGGTACTGGTTGGATCTGGGCTCTAGGATTTGCCTAAGGGTTTACCCAAATTGGGCCTTGGATATAGTTTATCTCGGCAAGCCTATGGGTCCATTCTGGGCCCATGTTTTCAATTTTCAATTTCGTGGGCCTTTGTCAGGCAGAAACTTTGAAGAATAATTCAAAACTTGAATCATTTGATGCTAAAACAGCTGGTAAGAGTGAAGCTGTGCAGATGATGAAAAGGGAGGCTGTGCGGTTGGTGGAGTCTCCTGATGCATAGGGTAATGTGGAAGGTGGTTTGTCACCTTCTACTGCTAATTTAATTTAATTTCTATTTGGGTCGCAAAAACTAGAGCCTTAGCTGAAACCATTTTATGTTTGTTTCGAGGTTTCTTGGTTTTTGTTAGAATAATAGTGTGTGGACTTTCTAAAATGTGAGTGTACTTGAGGCTTTTTGGGATTTTTATTCTTCTAGAATAGGGATTTTGAGAAGTTCTGAGGAACGATTCTTTCTGTCGACCCCATAGGGATGTTTCCTTTTTGTACTGCTTGCTGAACTTAATGAACGTCTCACCCATTTCGATCAAAAAAAAAATCAAGCTCTAACTTGTTAACAAATTGAATAGGTAACTTTGACGTGACCAACTTAATTGATTAGGGCAGCAAATCCTCTGTCCTCAATTACCTATCTCCTAATAGATTGTTGACACATGTCCAATCTATTTGAGCCTCTCAAACACCGTTTCCTCCCCCTTATAGACAAAACAAAAACTTTATTTTCTTATAGATCAGTATTAATTAAGCTAATAAGGTTTATGGTTAAATTTTCAAAAACCCACAATTTATCCTTCTTTGTTAATAGTTTAAAAATTTATAATTTAACACATAAAGGATAAAATAGTAAATATAATAGCAAATTGAATTGAAGAAATTACAAAAAAAAAATATCTTAGACGTTTTGTTGTTTTGTTAACTGCAGTAGCAGTTTTTTTTTTTTGGAGTTGGCAGTTTAAATAAAAAAATTACTTATTAAACAAAAAGTTAACTTTTTTTTTTTTAAGAAAGAAAAAGTTATTCATAATTTCATAAAAAAAAAACATTTTTTTAGAGAAATTACTAAAACAAACTCTTTTTTTATAAATAAAATAGGGTTATTATTACAAATGGTACCTGAACTATACCTCAATCTTATCGATGGTACCTGAACTTCAATTTTGATCACAACCAGTACCCGAACTTTTCGATTTCATTTTAAATGGTACCTAGAGCCACCTCCGATCACTATTCCGACTAAAAACGGCATCGGATGAGATCATAGTGATGATTTTTGATGATTTCGAGGGTTGCGATCATATATAGTGATGATTTTTTGGTAATAGACTTGCCTTGAACTTGTTTTTTTATTTTTTATTTTTTATTTTTTTAGATTTGGTTTTTTTTTGCCGAAATAGTGATCAAAAGTGGCATTAGGTACCATTTAAAATGAAATCAAAAAGTTCAGGTAATGGTTGTGATCATAATTGAAGTTCAGGTACCATCGATAAAATAGATGATAAGTTCAGGTACCATTTGTGATAATAACCCAATAAAATATTATAGACACAAATAAAGTATAAAAAAAAGTAAAAAATGTCAATTGACACACGCGTGAGCGTGTGTTAAGAGGCTAGTAATATTTAAACTAGACTTGTTTTGTTTATTCATCTGATCATCTCTCTTTGTTCTTAATTATCCCCATGAAACTTCAACATTCATGAAAATAAGATCGTAACATCTAAGAGATGAGATGCGGAATCAATAGTCCTCAAACCCTCTCTCTCTCTCTCTCGTGGTGTTGATCAGAATCTTCTTAGTCCCCATGATACGAGATATGACATCAGATCCATGATTCTCATATCGATACTGAGCTTTGTGAGATGTGTTTCAAGATCTTGCTCTTATTAACTTGACATCAGACTATTATTAGACTTTGAGTAAAGTCATAGAATAGGCGATTGGAGTTGGTTGTTAGTGGGAGTTGCAGATGGATGCTGAGCTTGAAGGATTACCATTCAAGATGAACCCAGATTGTTTTCTCTTGGTACAAAGATGAACTCAGATTTTCATATAACATATTTAACAAAATCAAATTAATCTGACCAAACCATATAAAAATGTATCGACCCACCTTGGAAGAATCTTCCAAACATCTTGACCCACCTGTTTTCTCTATAGTTCGATGAGGAAAACATTCTATTTCTTTTATTTCCCTTTCTTTTCACTTGGACTTTTTTTTAAAATTTGTTTGTGCGGTTAACGGGGCAGTCGGGGCTAAATGACTATTAGATGAGCTAGACTGAAATGCACAATTGTCAACAGGGAAGGAGATAGGAAATCAGCGACAGAGGATTTGTTGCCATTGATTGGTAACTTTTCTGCATTACAATAATCTTATGACTCCTTTTCAAAAAGAATTCTTTACGACTCATTTCATGAGCGTGATACATAGAAATGTAGAGAACGAATACAAGAACAACAATATATTTCACATTACCTTGAAAATAGTTCATTGCAAATATGTGCATAAATAAAATAAAAATACAAACAGAAATTTAAAAGGGTCGTATAATTTTACAGAGTTTCTATTCAACCTCCAAAGTTGCTCATCTGACCTCTCTACTCTCTACACTTCCTTTTTTCTTTTAAATACAAATGTTTGCTCACTAAACCTCTTTTTGAATTCCTAAAATAACCTTAGTTACATTATTCTTATACTCTTTTTGAATTCCTAAAATAACCTTAGTTACATTATTCTTATACAAAATAATAAGGGGAAATGATCATTTACCCAATTTCAGCTTAAAAATTGCCCACTTGCTCCACTAACAATTTTTTAAACTCATTTACCCAAAACACTATAAAGGATTATTTCTCTAATACCCAATTAATTCTTTTTTTATTCTTTTTATTTATTTTTGGGATTTTTTTGCCCTCTCCTTCTTTCTCACTTAGAGAGAGAAGTCATCCTCCACCTTGCTGTGCTCCGGTGACCAGTGGCCGGCCGCGGTCTCCGGCTACCGATGACAGGACTCCGGCTACCGGTGACTCGAATCCGGTAACTGATGATCGGAATCCAGCGACCGGTCACCGGAATCCGGTGACTCGACTGGTGACCGGATTCCGGCGTTTGAATTTATTGCCCCATAATAATACCTAGTAATCATATTATTGCTCCCCAGTAACCATATTATTGCCCCCCAGTAATCATATTATTGCCTCCCAATACTTATATTATTGCCTCCACTAATCATATTATTGCCTCCACTAATCATATTATTGTATAAACTCCCGAAACCAAAATGAATACATTACAGGCACAAATGATCAATTTATATGCATATTATTGCCCCCCAATACTCATATTATTGCCTCTCAATAATCATATTATTGTCCCGCAATAGACATGTATAACTACTCAATAAAACTTTTTTTTTTTCATTCTTCTTCCTTCTTTCCTTATAAGCCTTCTACCAAATTTACCAAAAAAAAATCAGAACCACGAGACTGGGCGAGGTCAAGCTCCACAATCGCATCCAAACGGAGGAGCGTGGAGTTGATGCGCGACTGGGCGAGGTCAAGCTCGCGGACCTTGGCGCAGATGTGGTCGGCGAGGTCGCGGATCTTGGCACTGACGTGGTTGGCGAGGTCGCAGGTGGAGGAGACGTTGGAGAGGACGTGGTCAGCGTTGGACTTGACGATGTCGAGGACCTGGGAGGATTTCTGGAGATTGGAGAGGTTGCGGATCTTGGAGCTGACGTGGTCGGCGAGGTCGCGGGTGGAGGAGACGTTGGAGAGGACATGGTCGGCGTCGGACTTGATGATGTCGAGGACCTGGGAGGATTTTTGGAGATTGCAGAGGTGCTTATCGAGGTCGGAGCACTGGGAGAGAGGAGGTGGTCGAGGTTGAGATCCTGGGCGAGCCGTGGACTGCGGCGGAGGAGGAGAGTCGTCGCTGACTGGGAAGGTGAGGAGGACCAGCGCCGGTGGCGAGTATGCAGGGCTGCGGCGACTGGCTCGGGAAGCAGAGGAGAGAGAGAGAGAGAGAGAGAGAGAGAGAGAGTCTGGTAGGAGAAGGGGAGTCAAGAGTATGAGGGCAATACTGTCAAAAACTATTGGATTGGGTAAATGGGGTTAAAAAACTTTTAGTGGAGTAAGTGGGCAATTTTTAGACTAAAATTGGGTAAGTGGTCACGGCCTCAAATAATAAATTACTCATTATACCTCTAATTCACTCACTATAGCTCCATTCCTTGATTTTTTTAGTCTTTTTTTTTTTGCATGTAGACACAAAATGTTACCCAAACAAAATTTCTAGAACTTTCATTCATGAATCAAACGGTCATAACTCTCTCATTTAATTGAAATGAAATATTTACAATACAATCTGACTAATTAATTAGCACCCCAACTGAATAGTTTCAACGTAAAATGGTTGCTCTTAAGATTTGACAGTAAACTTGTAATTCTTCCTATACCCATGTATAATATTACAAGTGAAATCATTACTAACATATTAATTGGTATCAATTTCATATAAAAAAATTATTCCAAACATGAATCATTCTTACAATCAATTGTAGTGTAATAAAATACAGCAGCAAATATGTCTTTATAGTTGTTCAACCAAGTGGTTTCAAATAATCGATGGCCCCAGGAAATGTGCTAAATTTTGATTCAAGTAATTTTAAATTGTTCAAGTACTCATCTTCAGATTTTGAATTCACCACGGACTGCCAATCATTATTAAATGTATCTCACCTTTCTTTTGTTGCGAATACTTTCTTGCAATGAGTTAACACTTGTTTGTTGATGTGCCAACGACATAATACATGTCGTGTATTGGGGAATACATTACTTATAGAATTCATTAGTGCCAATTCTCTATCTATGACTATCACACTTGGAATACGCTTGTCATCTAAAAGAGTCTTCAATCTAGTTAAGGCCCATGTATAGTTGTCTTCTTTCTCTTTTGATATGTAACCAAATGCAATGTTCAAGGGCTTGTTAGTGGATGGGATCCCAACAATCTCCAGAAGTGGAAAACGATATGTATTTGTTTTGTAAGTACAATCCGTGATAAGTACATGTGGAAATGTACGTAAAATCTCAATGTTGTAAGGGTTACACCAAAACAAATACGTTACTTTATCACCATCACTTCTATGATGCTCAATATACTTGTGCTCAAACAAATTACCTAGCAGTTGCTGCATTTGTGTTCTCCCCGCCCTTATTTTTGTCCTATGTCGTTGCCTGGCATTATATATTGTCTTCATTGCTGTTACATTCTTCATATTTCTTCTCTTGATGGCAGTTAAAATCTCTTTATGCCTCATTAAACTTGTGGACATATCCACCAACAATGAATTTTCTTCTTCTGATAATCCACCTGCAAATGAGTACCCATGAAGGTATTCTGAAGCAGCATGATTATGCACTCCACAAACCACCTCTAACTTCCATTCATCTCCATTTTCATTATTAATGCCTCTTACTAAGCATAAGCATCCACATTTTTTGTACCAGTAAGCCGCGGAAGCTTTTCTTTTCGACTATCTACATCAGATTCTTGTGTATTTGTATCAAACTTCATAGACTTATATGATTTATACTGATCATTCCTCTCACAAAAAAAACCTTATTTTAGGTCTCTTCTTCTTATTGCCAATTTTTCCAGAATCAGACCTTCGGATAACAATCACAATATTGTTTCTTATCCTTCTGAATGAGTTCATTCAATCAACTCAGCTTTACTTTTGAATATGGCCAAAATACTATTTACTCCCTATACTTATAGGAAGTCGACGTTATAGTTCCTGACATTTCAATTTCACCGAAAAAACTCCCTAAACTCTCTAATTTCACCTAATTAGTCCTTGCCATTAATTTTCTGTCAAAACCTCTGTTATCTTGCTGACGTGGCATTCTGTATGCGACCAAAATGTGTATTTTACCCTCACAAACTTTTTTTCTCTTTCTTTTTACGTCTTCTTGCTCTCTCTGTCTTCAGACCTTCACATCTTCCTTAGCATTTCTTCCGATTCCTCTCTCGGCTAGGGTAAAGATCGCTGCCATAGGATGGAGACTTATAAGTAAGGCGCTGGGTTCTGGCGATTGCGCTTGGTGGTTTTGATTACGGCCTTGCTCGTAATCTTCTCTTCTCATCAATTAGATCGTTCTGATCTGATCTGGTATGGGAGGTTGTTTCGAATACAGTGGTGTGGGGGTGATGGGGCGGCAAGTGCTGGCCAATTGATTCAAAGGGCAACGAGGAGGCTAGTCCTTTCGATGTGTCGGTGCTGATCCATGATCTGACGATGGAGGGATGCAGGTATGATGCCATGCGATGACACGACGAGGCAGGGTATTAGCAAAGTCTGGAAGTAGTCATAGCCCAAGCACTCAAACTCGGCCTCATGGCTTATTAGGACGACCTCTTCATCACTTCCAAGCTTTGGTCTAATGATCGATGCTCATCGTGATTTGGTTCTTCCCGTTCTAAAGACTTCAGTAAGTCTAGCAATTTCGGAAAATAACTTTCTCTTAATGTCTGGGTTTTCAGTTGACGCCAAGATCGATCTGTCTCTCACTTTGTCATGAATTTTTGGGTTTCAATTGAAGTCTCGAGCTCATGATCAACTGGTCTTACTCTTGGTTCGGTTCAGAAATCTTCAAGCTTGGTAAGTAAGTCACTACCTTGCTCTCGGTTCGAATAATGCCTTGCTCTTGATAACAAAGACAATTTATCAAATGGTCTATAAGGCAGATTCTAAAAGATGATCTTGGCAAGATCTTGAAACAGAGTAAACTGAATGTTAGACACGAGACATGAGATAAGATTCTGAGTTAGTTTAGAAGCACATGATATCTAAAGATCACTATGTTATTGAACTTGAAACAATAGATAGAGCTTGAACAAGAAGGAAGATATTTGATGTAATTCATCATCTTGTATGTTGTAATTGAAAAACAAGTGTAAAAGATGATCTTGGCAAGATCTTGAAACAGAGTAAACTGAATGTTAGACACGAGACATGAGATAAGATTCTGAGTTAGTTTAGAAGCACATGATATCTAAAGATCACTATGTTATTGAACTTGAAACAATAGATAGAGATTGAACAAGAAGGAAGATATTTGATGTAATTCATCATCTTGTATGTTGTAATTGAAAAACAAGAACATAAACACAAGTAAGTGTTGATTAAATGTAATATGTCAATCAAGCACATATATTTGTCTTTCAAGCTTTTAAGAAACATATATAGAAATATAGTTAAAGCTGACGAAAACTTTAGGCATGCATCAACATCATTTTCAGAATTTGGACCTCATTTTATTACTAAAGAGAAAAAAATCATGATTCTAGCTAGAACCATACTTGCAGCATGCACACACAATTTGACTACAATATTTAACTAAAATATATATAAGTGAACTCATTAACTCCTATACTCCTATTAATCGAAACGAACTCATATGCTCATATGTGGTGATTAAACACACTAAAGGCCATTAAGAAGATTGATGATGTTAGAGTCGAACACAAACGCAGAAGAAAAAAAAACAAAGAAAGAAACACCAGCAATAACTCAAACACATAAGAGAAAGAAAAAAAAAACTAAAAGCCACCGTCTCCCATCCAAAAACTCTCTTCCTCCAACCAAACCTTAAACGAAGTTTAGATGAAGAACTTAGTAAGAGTTCTGAAATGATTTCTTAGCCTTTTAATCAATAGCAAACTTCATACTGGTATTCAAATTATACCTTGCATTTTTTTAGAGGCTCTGAAACAATGAATTGTGTCTCCATTAATAACGTTATTTCAAATAGGTGCAATAGCTTTTATGCGCATCACTGGCTTTGACATTCTAATTAGAACGGGAACTTTATCATGGATGAGCGTTCATAGGTCTAGGGTTTAAACCACTGTATCGTGAAAACTAAGTTGAGAGGTTTGTAAAGAAAATAATAATTAATTAAAATTCATTGTCTATAGTTGTCATTTTTCAAGAGAATATATATATGTAATTTAATAATTCAAAAGAGGTGGAGGTCAAATGAACAAATTTAAAAATCTCAATAGAAAATCTCATAATTTTATTCTTCAACTAGTTAATCTTTAACACTTTTAAAATAAGTTGGTTTTTTTTTTTTTTATGACATTTTGAAATAAGTTGGCGATGGTATTAAGTTTGTAAAGTTTGGGAGAAATGCCAAACAAGTTTCCTTAATATGATTATCTTATATTATCTTACTAAGTTAGGTGTTGGACAACACGACCCAATCAATAAAGAGTAATGTAAAGGTGCCAAGAGTTTGGTTTTTTCTCAGGGAGGCTGTACTTGAAACTTGAAAGGACATGAACGAGATTATTGAAAACGTCAAAAATATCAGATCCAATTGTTGGATCCACGTAGCCTTGAAGCCGACTAAGTCAAGTATGCCCGTTTTCATACAACTAGAAAATGATAGGATAATAAGGAAAGGCCCAATGGTGATCACGTGGGCATATATATATATATATATATATATATATATATATATATATATATATGTCGCCACCGGTATTGCAGAGAGAGTTAACTAGGGTATTGGTGTGTTGAGATTTATTGTCAAACTCTAATTGTATTCTCTCTAATTGATTATAGTGGAATTTTTTGCCGGCTTCGAAAGTTGACGTAACTCAATTACATTGATTGAGTTAACCACTATAAATTATTGTGTTCTTGTGTTTTGCTTTTTTATTCATTGTTTGGTTGTTCATCTAGTTCTATCAATATTGTGTTTGTTCCATTTAACAAACTGGTATCATAGCTCTGGTTCTGAATTAGGAGTTGATTCATTGATTAGAAACCATGGTTGATGAGAAAAATAAACGAGCTGAGTCTTCAGGACGTTCTTCACATTGGTCGACTACTAGGCCATCAATTGGTGATGCCAAATTTGAAGTTGAAAAGTTTAATGGCACCAACAATTTTGGCATGAGGTAGTGTGAGATGATGGATGTCTTGTGTCAACAAGAATAGGATATAGCTTTGGAAGATAAACCTGCAGATATAGATGATGTGGAGTGGGCGAGAATTAACAAGTGGGCATGTGGTTTTATCAGAATGGGCCTTGCTAAAGATAAGAAATTCTTTGTCATGAAAGAAACTTCTGCAAAAGAGTTGTGGAAGAAATTAGAAGACCAATATATGATCAAGATGCTGAAAACCGGTTTCACCTGAAGAGGTGGCTTTTCTGATTCAATTATCGACTAGGTATCTCTGTGTCTGAACACATCAGTGATTTCATTAAGATACTTGCATATTTGGCTAATTTGGATGTGCAAATTAGTGATGAGGATAAAGCTTTGTGTTTGCTAAACTCTGTTCCTGGCAAGTATGAGCATTTGATTACAACTTTATTGCATGGAAAAAATGATGTGAAATTTGATGATGTGTGTAATTCATTAATAAATAATGAGTGTCGAAAGAAGGAGAACCAACTTCAGAATGTTTCAGATGAAGCACTTGTAGTAAGGGGCAGATCTGATGAGTAAAAACCTATTGGAAAAAGAGGTAAATCTCGTTCCAAGTCAAAAAGTAAATTTTATGCAAAAGATGAGTGTGTTTTTTGTCGCAACAAAGGTCACTGGAAGAATATTGTCCTAAGTTGAATAATAGAGATAAGAAGGGTTCTGAAGTGAATGTTGTAAAAAATGATGAAGATGACAATTTTGATTTTGCTTTGAGTTGTTCATCAGTCTTTGAAAATTTTGAAGAAGGTGAGATTGAGTTTGCTTTGGCTAGTTCATATGCAGTTGATTATTCTGATAAGTGGATTATGGATTCAGGTTGTTCACATCATATGTGTCCTAATAAGGAATGGTTCTCTACTTTCAAGGAGTTGAATGGTGGAGTAGTTTTGATGGGAGACAACAATCCTTGCAGAACAAGAGGGATTGGTACAATTCATCTCAAGATGCATGATGGAGTAGTCAGAGGGTTAACTAATGTCCAGTCTGTTCCAAATTTGAAGAAAAATATTATCTCTTTAGGAACTTTAGAATCAAAAGGGCACACAATTACATTGAAAAGTGGAGTTACTAAACTTATCTCTGGTTCACTTGTGATGATGAGAGGTGAAAAGTTTAGAAATTTGTATTTTCTACAAGGGAGCACAGTGACAGGTGAAACAGCAATATCTGAGACTACAGATGATGATGCAGACAATACAAAATTATGGCATATGCGTCTTGGACACGCTGGTGAGAAAGCAATGCAGGGATTAGTCAATCAAGGTCTATTGAAAGGTGCAAATACCATAAAATTAGAATTTTGTGAATATTGTGTCTTGGGAAAACAGACTAGAGTTAAATTTGGCACCGCAGTTCATTAAACTAAAGGTACTCTAGATTATGTTCACACTGATGTATTGGGGACCTACCAAAACTGCATCTTTGGGAGGTAAGCATTATTATGTCTCTTTTGTTGATGACTTCTCTAGAAGAGTATGGGTGTACACCATGAAGCATAAAGATGAAGTCTTAGATATATTTGTGAAATGGAAGAAGATGATTGAGACTCAGACCGGACGAAAAATTGAGAGGCTCAGGTCAGATAATGGTGGTGAATACAATTTTGATCCGTTCTTGAAACTATGTCAAGATGAGGGCATTGTCAGACACTTCATAGTTAGAGAGACACCATAACAGAATGGGGTGGCAGAGCGCATGAATTAGACTTTATTGGAGAAAATTCGGTGTATGTTGTCTAACGCTGGATTAGGCAAAGAATTTTGGGCTGAGGCAGTTATGTATGCAAGCCATCGCATTAATAAGTTACCTATTGTTGCACTTGAGGGAAAAACTCTCATGGAGGTATGGTCTAGTAAACCTGTTACTGATTATCATTATTTACATATTTTTGGTTGTCTTACTTACTTTCATGTCAGGGAAAGCAAGTTAGATCCAAGGGCCAAGAAAGCTATATTCTTGGGATTTAATGAGGGTGTTAAGGGATTTAGGCTTTGGTGTCCAGATGTGAAGAAAGTTGTTGTAAG
>BDJD01000323.1:73507-94526 GCA_002564525.1 Rosa multiflora
TTTCTGATGCGATCTTGCTGGATATTTGGTCAAAGGATTGGTCAAATATTCTCTCATCGTTGATGGGCAATACCAATCGGATTGCATGGTTTGAGGTGCAACTGGGACATGAGCTCAGAAAGATGATCACGTGCGGGTGTTCGGGGTCAAGAAAAATGCAGGACAGGTTAAGGAGCACCGTATGGCTGTCGGCCACGTCTCTGTCATATATGGCGTTGCTTTGCTTCGGGAGTTGGTCGCAGTTTCGCCCCTTAAATCCGGGGAGCCTCTTTAGTCTTTAAGATCCTGCACTACACCCACTGGTCTTACTCTTTTGACACTGCATTTTACCTGCCCCCTCTGAAAAAGAAAAGGCCTCTCCCACTATAGATGCTTCCACAGACAAAATTATACACTATTGCTACAACGCGAATAAATCCACCATTACCAAATATATAGATATATGAATGACTAAGAAAGAACCCTAGAAAAAAAAAAAAAAAAAATATATATATATATATATATAACACTTTTTTCTTCAAAAGAAATAATCAAGATAAAAAACTCTCTAAATATAAGCTCTCAAAACAAAAAATGATTTGATGGATCTAGTTAGATCTCTAAATTTGATATTTGAACTTCTCTTACTTATTAAACCTCTAATTCACATTTTTTTTTAATACTTACAAAGATAAATACACCTCCTCAGTAGTGTAAAATCAGCGCTACGTCTTAACGTTGCCGCTCTTGTGTTATTAAGTTTTATATTTCATATGTAATTTTCTTTTCGTGCTGCTTTATTCCTTTCTTGATGTCTTTTGGCATCGTATCGTTGTAATCTTTCAATTGCAATAAATGGTTGACCTCCTACAATTAAAAAAAAAAAATAAGTACACCTCCTCAATTTTACTAAAACACCATTTTAATAATTAAATGTATATCTTTAACAATTGGTTAAAAAAATATATATATTATCACTCAATCACGAAGAATTTTGTAAGGAAGCTGCCTATATTTTGTGTACTTTCTCCAGTGGTGGAAACAAAAATTGATTCTTAATTAGTAAAAATATTTAATAAATTTAGTTTAAGGAAATTTCAAATCATATTTAAAAAAAATATATATTTGTACTAAATGAGGGGGGTCATGTGTAGAAATTAATTATTTTTACTTACTTAAGTTATAATAACGGGAGATGTAAGAAGAGTGTTGTTTTATCTCTTTGTTCTTATTTGTCTTTTCATATGAGTTGATAAAGTCTAATAACAATTGAAAAAAATGAGGTCTAAATATCAAATCTAGATATTCAACCATAACTACCCTGATTTTGTTGTGCCCTCAACAAAAAAGTTATTGTGTAATTTTGCTGTTAATATTTTCACGAATAAAATGATTGTTCTAATTTTATTAAAATAAAAATAATAATTTTCTTAATTATATGAGATCCACGGTTGCTGCACCTGGTCAGATTTAGGGAGCATTTTCTCTCGTGTTCTTTTAAAGAATTATTATTGGAACTTTTACGATTAGATGTTGTTAATTAAAGCCACCCTTTTATCATATCTAATACGAGAGAGAGAGAGAGAGAGAGAGAGAGAGAGAGGAAAAATCAGTTTAATTGGTTAGTTCTAGTTTCCATTTTTTGTCCTTCAATTTCGGACCTTAAATTCCCAATTAATACAATTTCTTAGTAAACCTCTCTCTCTACGACCTTTTCTTTCAATCTAGGACATTACCCATTGTAGGAGGTTGTCCCCATTGAAGTTTATTATTCCAGTCTAAACAAGTGGAAGCTGATTGGGTTCAGAAAGATAGGGTCCTCTGCTCCTGCTCTCTTAACTTGGGGCAGGGATAAAGCTATTAATAATTTCCAACAACCGTGTCCTGTCCTCAATTCTGATCAGTCCTAGCCTCCTAGGAAAAGCCCCTCGAATTTTAGGCTCTCTCTCTCTCTGTCTCTGTCTCTCTCTCTCTCTCTCTCTCTCTCTCTCTCTCTGGGTCTCTCATTGGAAGTACTGAAAATACTGGGCAGGCTCTCACTCTCTCAAAGATTTTAACCTAATACTATACTAATCTCTGCAGGCCACAACTGCTACCACTGGGTAACTGAGTGTCTGAGGCTCTGAGCGAGTGGGCGTGGGGGTATATATATTATCTCTCCCAGTCTCTCACACTTTGATGTCATAAAAGGACAAATCCACGAGGGTTTTCCGACCTTTAAAACAAACATAGAGGCAATCAAAGAGTGCTGTACCCCTTGACTTCGCGATAAGAATAAGACCTAGCTAAGCTACAAGCTCAGCTAGCTCATGAATAACAATGTCGTCCTGGGAAAGATCCACCAACTCTTTCGTCCCACACCCCGATATCTCTCAGGTCCTTCCCACACTTCAAACACTCAATCTTATGATATCTCCTCCTCTCTGATGCATCTCTGAGTTTGAGTACTCCTCTAGCTGAGTCTCTTTGATATTTTCTGAGAAGTTTGAATTCAATACTACTGAGTATTGACATATGATGAGACATGGGATTTAGGAAGCACACCTTCCCTTGTAGAAGTTAGATCGATAAAGCCCGCAAGACTAGCCGTGAGCCATTCACTCCACATGCGCTACCTATGACATCTCAATAATTAATTTCGAGTACTCTTTTCACTTTAACTACACAAGCTGGCTCGGGGCGGTGGCCATTAGTTCCCTAAAGTTGGGCCGTACGGGGATAACTCGTGTGTTCGCAACATGGACGTATAGTACTTCTAGGGTTTATATACCTAATCTTCTAATCAACGTTGGTTTCATCAAGGAGCTTTCACCTCTAACGAACTAATTCTCTCACACACACACACACGCAGAGATTAAGAGCACAATTTAATTGGCTCCTTCTAGCTAGTATAGTAATGCCCTATAGTAAAGGCCTAAATAACGGTGAAACTCCTACTCACTTTATATAAAAGGAGAATTCCACGAATGGTCACTCAATAATGTCTCATTCGACACTTTGGTCACTCAACTATTACTTTGTCAGTCACTTTAGTCACCCAACGGACATTTTATCTCACTTTAATCATTTCTCCCAATCATTCTAACACAAATTTCTCAATTTTTCACAATTGATTTGATGAAAATATCATTAATATTGTGGCAAATAATTTTTTTTAATTAAAAAAATTTAATTAAGTACTAAAGTGAATAACAAAGTTAAAGTTGAGTGATTAAAATTATATATTTAAAAGGTAAGTGACCAAAATGTCAAATGGGTAATGAAAAAAAATTAATTAAGTAACTAAAGTGAATAACAAAGTTAAAGTTGAGTGATTAAAGTGATATATTTAAAAAGTGAGTGACCAAAATGTCAAATGGGTAAAAGATGAGTGACCATTTATCACAAATTGTCAGGAAAAAAAACACACACACACACAATGTATACGATACCCTTTTAGTATTGAACAAAAGAAAAAAGAGTTTTTTGATAACAACAAAGTGTGCGGCCAAAGAAGAAGCTATTGAGGGCAGGCCTTGTCCCACGAATATTGTACACAAGATGCTACTCGCATAACCTTTATATATCCTTTATATATCGATTTTTCTTATAAATAGAAACTTTTGACTAAAGCTAAATTGCGGCATCGAACATATCACCCATAAAATTAATGTTGTATGACACTTAGAGCAAGTCCACCCGTTGGAAGTAAATGTCAAGGTCATTGGGTCGACTGGTCAAGAAACTGTTCACTGCCACTGGACATGAGTTTCCACCCGTTATGTTTTTTGACCAGTCAGTTAATGTTCATTGAATTTTTTTTATTTGTTTATTGTAAAATTGAAATATATTTGATGTAAATAGATCATTTGTATACTCTTTGGGAGTCCTGGAATTCAACGAGCTTAATTGAGATCATTGGTTAAATTATTTATTTACGATCTCTATAATTATAAAATATGCTTGAGAATATTTTAAGAAATTTTCACAAGTGAAATCCGTGATTTAAGAGTTGGATAATAAAGTACATGACACAATGAGTTCGTCGGAATTTTCGAAAAAAATTTCAGATACCCAAGCTATTTATAATAATTTTTCAAAATTACGGGATTTTAGAAATTATTAAAAGAAAAAGAAGAAATTTGGGCCATTGAAATACCCACAGACTTCATCATAGCCGTCCAAATTCAACTATTGGAGGCTATATATTGTATCAGATCGGGTCAAACATGGCAGACCACAGTAGAAGCTTCTGGGCTTCTGACCTGCGAACGCAACTTAGAAACCCGGAAAGAGAATCCGACTGGCACTCCACCATCCGGCCATCTCCCGGCGGCGGACCACCTACGTCTGATCCCTCTCCTCAGCGCTGACGTCCTCTTAGCAATAGATTATCCAATCGGTGACCACACAACTATACGAGGCTCGAGAAGGATGAAGTTTTTCCGGCGGTTCGCAGCAATTTTCGGGCAGCTACGACGGCCAATTTAACTGCATGACGTGGGAAATTTAATCCTCTCAACACCCTCTACATACTAATATTCTCAGTTTTTGAAATCGATCAAGTTTTGATGATTTGGTTTCTAGGTACTTCTCGGCTCCGTCGCGGCTCTTCAGCACCGATGACATCTCCGGCACTCCGGGCTTAGTTTCCGTCGTGGCCTTGCTGACATCAGCCACAATATGGAGCGGGCCGAGTTAGCAGCCGGTCTCCATGGGTCAAGAATTATGTCAAGGCTTTGCCTTTTTTCTTGGCCTCAGTCATGAAAATCCTCACTTTGGCTGGTTAAAACTTTGCTGGTGGAAGCTTTTTTTTTCCAATTCATGGTCACCACCTAGGATTGATGAGGTGGAGACCGGCCAAAGGACTACCGCTGAACTTGCTCTTATTGTGGCTTGAAATACCATGGCTAAGAATTTAAGCCAAAAAGGAAGAAGAACGGAATCTAGTAACCGTAGAAACTTTGTTAAGGGTGCATTTTGTTACCAAATTCACCAATCATGGTGACATTGACGACAACGATAACAAAAATGTCTGAGTAGTAAGTTGTAACCACAGATCAATCATTTTCTTTGAAGTGAACTGTGTTGTCTTGACAATATTTTGTCTCTTTTCCGTGCAAGTGCATCACTAATACAGGACACTAGAATTGACATTGTTACCTTATCATCTAAATAATACGAAATCTTTAATTTTATTAATGTCGGTGGAAAAACAAGCACCTGATTAGACTCACTTGTTAACTTGTATTGATGTGACAAAGTCAATCGTTTAACACGTAAAATGTAATCAACGCGTTAATCTGTGTGCATCTAAGTATGGTTCAATTTTAAACGATGATTAAGACGGTGAGCATTGAGCTGTGAAAAGAACCATAGGTAGCTTAACCTCGATCACTTGACCAACTCAAATAATTGAGAGCACCACTAAATTGTGATTGTTCCAAGTAATTGCTCCCACGGCTTATAAGTACGTGCCTTAACTTGTCGTGTTTCATTACAATATATTTAACAAAACCATTTTGGTAATCTCGATGATAACATCATTTTCAATCTCAATCAGTAGTGGATTAGCACATCTTCGGTCCTTCGGACATCAAAGAGGTATTTAAGTTCCTCTAATACATGCTTGAATCCGAGGTGCCCACAAGCTTTTTGATCTTAAACAACTTGTAATTTTGTAAATTCTTTATTCTTTAGCACGTGTCCACTTGATTTGCAAGTTGCGAGTAAAGGTTTGAATAATTAGGATTGATGCTGATCTCGCGTTTATGTTGAGAGGTACGTCATTCATGGTTTAGTTCGATTCACCTGATTATATTTTTAAAAGGGCTTTAAAAGTTAATATCTAAATAGGAATGTACGTAACTGCTTAATGACTATTTAATGTAGTGACATATGTGTTTAGCTTTGTAAAACAAAATTTATACTCTTATGGTCAAATTAGTTGTTGTATAATAATTATAATAAAAAATAGAATAAATGAATAGTTAATAAATACAAGCCCAAATATGCCACTAATGGATACTACGTTTTACAACTATATATGAACTTAAAATATATTTCACTTTCGAAATGCTACACACACACACAGGTAATACTTATTAATACAATAACCTTGAACCCTTCTCTAAACTCTCTCTCTCCTAGAGAAACTCTAAGTCTGGGCTTCCATTTGCGAAAATCGTTCTCGTTCGGCGGCTCCCGGACATCTGGGTTGGTCTCTGGCCTCACAGCCATCATAGGGTCTGCTGCCGGACGGGTAAACCGATGTCTACTGCTCATGGGGCGCCGTCAGAAGGGGTTTTCGCAGGGCTTTATCAGATGGTTTTCGGCTGGGCTAGTGCGAGGTGATGACTGGGCTGTACTGGACAGGCGATCGATCCCCGTTGACGGTTCTTGACCGATGGGGCCATGGGTATGAATCTATGGCGGTGTGGGTTGTGAGGATCTAGGCCGGGTTGGGTTTTCCATCATGGCTTAGGTTGTGGTGGCGTGACTCGTGGTGATTTGGGTCGCGTACAATGAAAGGCTGTTGCGGCGTGGATTATGGCAACATGGGTCAGATGGAGCTCGACCGAACTGGTACGTACTACGAGGTGATGGCGATGAAGATAGTGGAGTAGCCCAAACCAGCTTGATGGCCTTGCGTGGATTATCTTTGGTGGCTGCTCTTTTGGGTTGGGTTTTTTGTCCTAGTCCATTAATTAATTATGTTTTTAATGTAGTCTTTTACAATAATTTCTTTCTAAGAATCTAATGCACATTATGTGCACTCTATGTATCTCTAGCGCCTCTGGAGTAGTACCAAAGGAGGATCCCCGTTATGACTAAGTACATGAATGTCTAATGCGTGGATCTATTTCTATGTACTACTGTGGGTACTACCATTATCTTCTTGACTGTCTGTAGATGATAGTGGAAGAGTATGTAACAGCCTATTCTGGCTTTAGATGAATATATTGACACCTGCTTTTTGGGTTTGGGTTTGATTCAAAACAAAAAAAATATATATATTTTTTGAATAAATACAACAACTCTTTTATTGATTAGTAAAATCATACATAATAGATTACCCCAGCGGGGCTGTCAAAAAAAAAAAACCATATTACCTAAACAATTCTACCTTTTTAAAAACCATGAAGCACATATTTACCGTATCATTGTCAGATTTTAGATGATTGTAAAGATTATTTAACATCTTTTCAATTAGTTATAATTCGACATATTTACCGTGAAGCAAATGATGTTGCATATAGGCTTGCACCCCTTGCTAGCTTATTTTGTATTGATGATTTTTGTTAAAGGAGACTCCTGCTATTATTCAGGATGTTATCTATGAGGATTATTGTCATTGTTCTTCTGTAGCTCGGGGTTCAAGTTTTATATCCATCCCGATGCAAAATTCTACTATTAATATAATAATGAAACCCGACGTGGGGCTGAGCCTCCCAGGTAGGCTGGGTTCCAAACCCCTTTAAAAAAAAAAAACCGTGAAGCACATCCAAAAAATTTCTACTTCATCCATGAGTAATCAAATTGTGGCACAAATGAAAAGAATGTCATTGGCGTCATATCTCAAGCATTATCTGAAGAAGGTACATCTTGCAAAAGCAAAACATCACCTCTTCCAGCTAATTCCTCCTTAGTACTAGTGTCCGATGTATCAGCATTCACTAATGCAGCAACAAATTCAGACTGCCCATCAGCCAGCTCATCAACAGGTTCAGTATCCTTGCTAAATCTAGGGAACCTAGTTCTCCGAGGTTTAGGTCCTTTAGTCTTGTACTTATCCTTGCTACCCTTTGGACGACCTCTCTTCTTTTCAGGAGAGAAATGAATGACTCCATTAGCATTGGGAAGATCAAAGTCGTCATCTACCTCCAGTGGTGATGTACTCTATACGAAGTTAGTCTTTGATTACTTGTCGGCCTGAATTAGTGCATTGGGAGGTTCATGCCTTACACCCAAAATGCTAGGGGAAGCAACCTCTTTTGACGTTGTTGATGTCGAACCTACTGTAGCAGCTCCCCAGCTTGGAATAACCAACTTGAACAAGGAGAAACCAGCCAGCTAGAACAAGGAAGTCAAAGGGTTTGGGGTACAATCACTTGAGGTTGGCGTACCAAACTAAATCGCAATAGGTGTTGAAACCCTAAGTCTAGGGTTTAGCCCTTAAATAAACGTCCCTGTCTTGATGTACAGCTTGAAACCACGAACTTTCTTCAAGGGACCCACCACCGGCGCTGTTTCCGACACTAACGTTGTTGGAACCACCAACATAGTCTGCAGTGTCAATCCAGTCCTGGGTGGATTTCTCTTTTTGCTAGAATTCCAGTTGGAACTCTTATATGAAAGTTATGTGATTACTAATGTTACTTTATTTATAAAAAAAAAAAAAAACATTTTTAATGGATTTTTTTTGTAATTTTGTTATTTTAGGGAAAAAAAAAAAATTCTCCATAACTCTAATAGATTCTCTATAATGAAGACTTTAGTCCCTGTAATAGAAATTTTTCAGAAAACCTTTTTTTTTTTTTGGATAAAAAAAGGTCATCCTAGTTTCTTATTTCAACAAGCAGTACAAAAATGACGTATCCCTTTGGGGTTGTCATAAAACGTCGTTTATAGAGTACCCTAAAACCTTATTCTAATAACAGAATAAGAAACCAACATACCCCAAGTACACCAACCTTTTTGAAAATTCACGCACTTTTATTCTAACAAAGACCCAAAACTCCGAAGTAAAATAAATGATCAACATGGCAAACTAGATCTTTACGTCCTATAATAATTTAAACAATACCACAGGCTTTAAAGGCCCAAGCCATCCAACCCCACTCAAAGGAGTAGCCCAAAACCCGTGAATCCCTAACCCATAGGGCCAACCACAGCACCATCAGGGGAAGGAGATCGCTGTCGTCTCCAGCCTTGTCGCAGCTAGTATTAGCTACACACTACTGGAATAAAGTTCATACATATCAGTTCCTAACTGATGTTAAATAAAAAAATTTCCAATGTCTTAGTGAGTGATGTTAAAGATCATGAAAACCCAGACATCAGTTGTTAACCGATGTTAAAAATGCATCTACACATTGCTTTTTGTTAAGCCACCGATGTTAAAAATGGATCTACACATTGCTTCCTGTTAAGCCACCGATGTTAAAATGCCTCTACACATCACCTTCTTTTAAACAACCAATGTTTAAAATGCCTGTACAGAGAAGAGAGAGAGGGAGGAGAGAGAAAGTGGATCTGGAGGACTCTCTCTCCTCTGTCACCGATCTCCAACCACTAGAGTGGACTGACCGCAGCCACCATCTTCTTCGCCTTCCTCCGACAAGTCAAGGCCAGGCTGCACGTCCTCCTGCCACGACTAGAAGCATAGTTATATTGCTCCATCCAGTCCACCTGGACCACCTCCGAGATGAGCCACAAAGAAATCTCTGCGAATTTGTTTTCCAGAGTTTTGTGGTTTGGTTCGATTAGGTCTAGGAGAGAGAGAGAGAGAGAGAGAGAGAGAGAGAAGGGAAGGAGGAGAAGGATAGGGTTTTCGGGAAAAGAGAGAGAGAAAATAGGTCTTGAGTTTTATATGCGTGAATGAGTGAGGAAAAGTGGGAAAATTTTGTTCCTCGTGTGTATGAAATTTTTTAACCTAGTCTTTTAGCCTATTTGAAAATTTTGGAATCAAAATATAGACATCGATCAACAGTAACAAACGACGTTAATTATATAAATAGAAATCAGATTTTCAGAAATCGATGTCATAATACTTTTTTACATCGCGTGAAATCTTAACCGATTTAAATGACGTAATGTCTATTAGCATTATTCTAGTAGTGACATGTCTCGTCTAATCTAAGAAGCAACGAAAGAACTTTCAACCATGTCTCTCTTGATCCGGAACCAGATCCAAAGCCTCTTGCACCACCACCACTTCCTTCTCCGCAATCTCCATTGCCCCCACCTTGAGAAGCACCTAAGTCGCAACCCTAGAGACCCAATCTGACCATAGCCCCATCACCAGTAGCCTAAAGCAATAAGGAACAAACTAAAGATCCCCAATTCCAACCTTCCAACATCCCAAATGCGGCGCCCCCCAAAGGTCACCAACTCCGTCCCCAAAACCACCCCCACGGTCGACCTCCACCGCTAGAATACAACCGACTTTAGCCAATTCACCAATCCACCATCAAGCTCCCCCCACACCATTGGGCGCATCAAAACACCAATACAAAGGAAGACAACATGCAACAAACCTAAGCCTGCAATTTTATCCATAAATGGAAAAAGTATAGCAGCTGCAAGCTGCGACTCTCAAACCCTAACAGAGCTAGATAAGAAGATTTTTTTTTTCTTTCCCTGTACATACCAAACTAGCTCACGGCGGCTTTCAAAACCTATGGGAGATGCTCTTAATAAAAAAAAAAGGTGCGGCTATTGCCACCCTACCATTTTCTTTGTTTACCCTACTTGCTCATTACACCCTACATTTTAATTTCAATTATTAAATTTACGTATTTAACCCATTTCTCTTTCCAAGAATATCCTTATATGACATATCCAATTTGAAAATAAATATTTTTAACGAAAATCTCTCATTTAATTTATACTCATAAAAAAATTAAAATTTATTAAAGTTTCCTAATAAAATCATTATTTGATTTACTCCCTTTTTTTTTTCAATTTCAATAAATATTTTTTTTATCAGGAATTTTTTATATATTTTATTTATTTATTTTCAATAAAGGGCGATGCAGCTGCCCTCAAGCCTTGATTAATGAAACTGTCGAATACAAGGGGGGACATTGAGCCAAAACCCCTGATTACAATACGCATCTAGAGAACATCCTGAATTACTATCATGAGTCTCTGCTAAACAACTGTATTCAATTAGGCACCAACTAGTAAAGAAAGCTCTACTGGCGAGTCTATTTTCTTTGACACAGCGGTGACACAACGGAAAGATAACTCAATTTGCAACTCGATTACAGCATAGCATAATTTCCACACACACAACTTTCCCATCATGTTGCCATTGGATAATAAATTCAGTGACACTGAGTTTCACCCTGCCACTAGGAGGCAACGACCATTTGACTAAACAAGGAACTCGCCGCCTATCTAGAGCAGACACATTACTGCCACTAGAAGGTTGCAACCATTTGCAAATGCAAGCAACTCGCTACCTACCTAGAGCAGACAAGGCACACAAGGTGCATAAACCTGCACGAAGCCCATTCTTTCCTACCAAACTATAGTAGGAACTTATTAAAGTCGACAAACAAATTATAAAACAACAACAATAATTTAAATAACTAAAAACAACAGCCCACCAGGAAGGGCCCATAGGTAGAATCCCAGCCCTAAACACCCAAAAGGCCATACCCGAGAGTGGGCCTCCAGCCCTCCTGGCCCAAATCCACAGCTGCACTGACCCGCCTCCAAAACCTTCTCCTAACCGGCCGTCCCACCACCGTCGTCGGATCCCGACCATCACCGCTGCCCCTGCCTGTGTCGGCAGACCGCCGTAGAGCTAACCACGCTTCCGCCTTGGATCTACAGCAGAACCCGAGACAAACATCAGAAAGCTGTCGTCCACCATCCCGTCAAGCCAGCAATCCAACCCTATCCAATGATCCTAGGCCACCCACCGACCGCCACGAGACACCTCTCTGACCCGGCTATGCTCCAGTTCCGCTCCGGTCCCAAACCTTCCAGATGCAGCCGCTTCTTTACACCGACAGAGATGGATACAAACACCCTTCGATCTCAGCCTTCGAGTGAAGGATAAGCCCTCAAAACAAGCATCTCGTCCGGCCACACACATCAAGCTCCGGAGAGGCTAGAGGCCGGCCACAGCGCCGCGGTGCAGCAGAATGAGAACAAAGCAATACACAGGCAAGGTTTCCATGGGTTTCAGCGCGTGAGGCGCGTTCTTTTTAGGTTATTTTTTATTCTTTACTAAAAGAGGATCAAATGATTTCACTCCTACCCCCATGGTGACTCGGACCCATGACCTCGATTTTAGGTAGTGGGTTGATCAGGAATTTCAATTCTCTCTATTTCAATCTATGTAAAAAGATTGGTAAATTTACAACTATGATCAATGAAGAAGAGATTGATTTTTTTTTTCTTCGTGTTTTAAATTTTTATTTTCAATGTTCACAAAGAAT
Organism: Rosa multiflora; assembly: GCA_002564525.1. Lineage (NCBI taxonomy): Eukaryota > Viridiplantae > Streptophyta > Magnoliopsida > Rosales > Rosaceae > Rosa > Rosa multiflora. The sequence goes on from BDJD01000323.1 coordinate 85,642, forward strand.
ATTGCAAAGAGTTTGATGAAGTTAAAGGTAATGGTTTTATGAATTGAATAATGAATTAACGATGAGGAGGTAAAAAAAAGAAAAAAAGAATAGTAATAAGTTCAAATTTGGGTTGGGAAGATAAAGATTAATGTTATTCAATGAGAAATTAAGGAATCTTTATCTTTAATTAATTACTTATATATTTATTTTTGATTACATATTTGGATTTTATAAATTAGTGTACTTATTAGTCATTTTGTACTTGGGTAATATAGTCTTTCAATAATTCAAATGTTTGAAGGGTGAACTAAGAAAGTGGTTGGGTGGCAATAGCCGAACCCTAAAAAAATGAGAGAGTATTAATAAAACAAAGTTACAACATGACACAACACATCAATACACATGCACTAATAAGTAACTGCATCTGCAGTTTACTGATCATCATTAATGTTAATAATCTCACAACTTTAGAAAATTGAAGAATAATGTTAAAATAAAAAAGAGAAATGAAAGAAAATCGACATAATTTCCTCATAATATATAATGAAAAATGATTACTTTTTGTTGTTATATAATACTAATCGTGCACTGCGAGAGCATTAGTTCCTATTAATGATCATCTAGCAAATCTTTTTGTCAGCAAAATAGTGCCGATTAATCTCTTGTATTTAATAATATCTTAGCTTAATTAACATCTTGTAAACAACAATGAATATATTCCTTTTAAACATTAATACAAATATGCCCAAAAAGTCTAACGCACTGCCACTCTGACGCGAACCAAAACCCTAACCCTAAAATAGGCATCTCATGTGCCGATCTACTTGCTTTGCATCATCCTCAACATGTCTGGTATTGAGAAGTCACTGCTAGCTTTGCTGCTTCCAAGGCGCTGATCGGTGATGACGTTTTGGAAGTCTCGCATGAAACTGCAGCGACAACCCGCCGCCCTTCGCAATCGTTCCTTCTGGCTCGTCCTCTGACTCCAAAATCTTTTGGGGTGCATGATCTCACGAGGCAGTTTCGCCATGTGTGGAACTTGGATGGCAAGTTTAGGGTTCAGGATATAAGAATTTTGTGTTTGCTTTCGATCTTAAACGAGATCGTAATAGGGTGATGTGGGGAGGGCCATGGTATTTCAATCATGCACCTATGATCATCCAGGAATTCAATGGATTAGCACCGATTCAGACCATTGATATGGCATCACTCTTCTTTTGGGTGCACATTAGTAACATCCCTCCTGCTCTGGAGGAATCAAAAACCATCAAAGCGGCTACTGTTGCTGGGACTTATCTGGATATGGATGACAAGTTGTTTAACTCGAAAGAACCATCAGAGTTCGGGTTGCCCATGCCATCAATAAACCATTCTTCTTGCAAAGAACTCTTAAGCTGGCACCAGGTATTGTTGAAGAGATTGTTTTCTTTTATGAGAACTTGGTGGGGTTATACAAAAATTGTAATTTGATAGTGCATGAAGATGGGAAATTCAAAGCTACACTCCACGATCTACCGTGCAGCAGGGAGCTGTACAAAAAGAAAATTGTTTGGAACTGCCAAACCCTTTTCAGAATGTTATCAGTGAAAATCGGGCAACTAGAGGTTTTAGTTTTCTTGGGGGTCGGTCTAGCCTGTCTATTGCTCGTGCTCGTTTTGGTGTGAAGGAGGTAAGGAAACCACGAAAACCGGTAGTCATTAAAAAGGGGGCTCTGAAAAGTACAGAAAATGGAGGTAAAGCACGAGCCCTAGAAGAGGTAGATACTAATATCGACACTGCAAATGATGGAGAAGGAACAAACTCTGAGGGTCTGAATGTGGAGATTGAGAGCCCGGAGCTTGGCGCTGTGATAGAACTCGAAATGGCGCAGGTGGAGAAGGTACTCAGTAGTTTTTCTTCTGAGAGTGAGTTGCAAGAAAATGCAAAGGAGTTAGAGAATCAAAATAAGGTTGTAGGGACTGATAGTGCCCCGATGAGGGTGGAAAAAGTGCTCACTGACACTCCCCTTGCAGAGAGTGAGGCCGGGATACAGGAAGCTGCAAAGGCTCTAGATAAGCAAGGTGTGGATGCTATGGAAGAGGTCACTAGAGTAGACAAGCGAGAAAGACCTCAGTCTCCCTAAGAGTCACCAAAAAAACTGAAATCTGGGGGTACTGAACTGCTTGTGTCTCCAACGAATGAGAATGTCCCCATTAAAAAACTGAAATTGCCAGTTCATTTTACTGCAAAGGCCCTAGGGTTAAGGGAAGCTCAGGGTGGACTCATGGTCTCAAAGGAGGCATCTATGCAGATGGATGGCAATGGCTCAAAGAAGAAAAGAGGATGGCCATTAGGTGCGCGAAAAAAAAATCCACCAAAAACTTCAAAGATCCCAGCTGATGAAGTTTTGAAGGTACTCTATTCAGGTAAACCTCCTAACCCTAACCCACAGGGAAAGGAGAAAGTTTAGAATGTGTTGGTACTTAGCCTACAGAATATTGGGGTCTACACGTCTAGATGCAAAGTTTCCTTGGTGTACCGCAATTGAGCGCTTTGGCACTGGAATTTTGTCTGCTATTGTTTTATGCTAGAATTCTTTTGTTCTGCTAGGCTTCTGAATAAAGGAGCGGATATGTTTTCAAGTGTAATGGCACCTATCACCCCTGATGGGTACTATGTATTGTGTTATTCTAGCCTGCGTTTGCTATGAATGAAATTTATTCTTCTTGTAAAAAAAAAATATATATTCCTTTTAAACTCGAAGCTTTCCATTAGTTCCTGATACATATGTTGGTTTTTCTATTAGTTTACTGATGACTGGGATATTCTATTGGAATTGCCTCTAAACCTAGGATATTTCTTATGAACCAGTCATTTGATGAAGCATTAGGGTTTGTTGTGTTAAACTGTTAGGGTTAAACACATTTAATGTTTGGTTATTTATTGTTCTTGTTAATAATCCCTAGTTAATAGGGTTTAGTTGCTTAGGTTTGAATTATTCCTATCCATGTACCACGTTCTTAGGGTTGTTGATAACGTGGGCTGTCATGTTTCTTTCTAGTTGTAAAAGGCTTGGTTATAAGCCAACATTGATGCATTGAACGAATAAGCTTCAAACTCCCAAATACTATTGTGTTCTTGTGTTTGCATAGTCTGTGCTTCAACAAGTGGTATCAGAGCCCCATCACGGGGCCTGATTGAGAGTGATTAAGAAATTGCAGTTTCTTAGAGAAGAAGAAAGAGTGAGAGAACAGAGAAAAACAACAAAGAGAGAAGAGTGAGAAGAGTAATCGAGGGATGGCAACGGAGAACAACTTCGTGCAGCCGGCAATACCAAGGTTTGATGGTCACTATGACCATTGGGCTATGTTGATAGAGAACTTTCTTAGATCAAAGGAGTACTGGGGTTTAGTGGAGGATGGGATACCAGCAGAAAGGGCTGAACTCATTGAGGGACAGTGAAAAGCAATCGAAGATGCAAAACTGAAAGATCTGAAAGTTAAGAATTATTTGTTCCAAGCCATCGACAGGACAATTATAGAGACGATCCTTAATAAAGAAACAGGGAATAGCATATGGGACTCAATGAGGCAGAAATACCAGGGTTCCACCAAGGTGAAACGAGTTCAGTTACAAGCACTTCGAAGGGAGTTTGAGATACTTCAAATGAAAGAGGGAGAAACAGTCAATGAGTACTTCTCTCGGACTCTCACCATTGCCAACAAGATGAAGGCTCACAGTGAAAGGATGGAAGAGATCGTGATAGTAGAGAAGATCTTGAGGTCAATGACTCTGAAGTTTGATTATGTAGTATGTTCTATCGAGGAGTCAAACAACCTTACAACAATGAGCATTGATGAATTACATAGTAGTCTGCTCGTACATGAGCAAAGGATGCAAGGTCATAGGGAGGATGAACATGCCTTGAAGATCACAAATGTAGTAAGGGTTAGAGGAAGAGAAGAAGAGAGGTTTAGAGGGAGAGGAAGAACTCGTGGTGGCTACAAAGGAACAGGTCGAAGGAGAGGCAGAATACCTTTCAATAAGGCTACAATTGAGTGTTACAAATGTCATAAGTTAGGTCACTTTCAATATGAGTGTCCTGACTGGGAAAAAGGGGCCAACTACGCAGAGTTTGATAAGGAGGAGGAGATGCTTCTAATGTCATATGTAGAACTCCATAACTCAAAGAGAGAAAAGGTATGGTTTCTCGACTCTGGCTGCAGTAACCACATGAGTGATAATAAGAGTTGGTTTTTGGATTTGGATGAGAAGTTTAGGCACTCAGTAAAACTTGGAAATAATTCAAGAATGGCTGTGATGGGGAAAGGCAATATCAGGCTACAAGTTGGTGGAATAACTCAGGTATTCAGTGAAGTTTATTATATACCTGAGTTAAGGAACAATTTATTGGGTGTTGGTCAACTCCAAGAGAAGGGATTAGCCATTTTAATTAAGCATGGTTTGTGCAATCTATACCATCCCACAAGAGGTCTAATTATGCAGACTACAATGTCAGCTAACAGAATGTTTATGCTGCTAGCATCCATTGCACAAAAACCTAAAGTGTCAACCTGCCTTCAAATTGTCTCTGAGGATGATACGCACCTGTGGCACCGTCGGTATGGACATCTTAGCTTCAAGGGATTGAGGACACTTCATTACAAAAGAATGGTGAGTGGCCTACCACTACTTAAAGCTCCATCCAATTTGTGCACAGATTGCTTGGTAGGGAAGCAACACCGAGACTCTATTCCTAAGAAGAGTTTATGGAGAGCCACTCAAAAACTACAATTGGTGCATGCTGACATTTGTGGACCTGTGAAGCCTGAATCGAACAGCAAGAAAAGGTACTTGATTAGTTTTATTGATGCCTTCAATAGGAAAGTGTGGGTGTATTATTTGTCTGAAAAATCTGAATCTTTTGTCATCTTCAAGTTTAAAAACTTGGTTGAGAAGGAAACTGGGAAGGTCATTTGCTGTTTACGTACCGATAGAGGCAGAGAATTTACTTCACATGAGTTTAATCAGTTTTGTAGCACACATGGCATACGTAGACAACTCACTGCAGCCTACACCCCTCAACAAAATGTTAAGAAGAAAATTCCAAAGGAGTTCTTGCCCAAAGCCGTCAACCGGACAGTTCACGTACTTAACAGAAGCCCAACCCTAATTGTCAAAGATATGACTCCTGAGGAAGCATGGAGTGAAATCAAGCCAACAGTGGATCACTTTCGAGTTTTTGGGTGTATTGGCCATGTTCACATTCCTGACAATAAGAGGACTGAATTGGATAACAAGAGCTTCAAGTGTGTGCTTCTTGGTTTAAGTGAGGAGTCTAAGGCGTACAAGCTCTATGATCCAGTTTCGAGGAAGGTTGTGGTGAGCAGGGATGTGGTATTTGACGAGAATGAGAAGTGGGACTGGAATAAGAGTGCAGAAGAGATGAAGAATGATATCTTAGAATGGGGTGATGAATCAGAGATTGAAAAGGATGAGGAGCAGGGTGAAAGTGAAAATGAGAATGAACAAAATGTGCAAACTAATGGAGGAGAAGTAGAACAAATTGATAGGAGTGGCGTACCACTCATAGATTCCTCAGAAAGGGCTTCACCGAATGAACGAGAAGGGATGAATAGAAAGAGGCCATGGTGGATGCAAGATTATGAAACAGGCGAGGGTTTGTCAGAAGAGGAAGAAGTGCGTAATTTGGTCATGTATACATCTACTGGAGATCCGAGCTCATTTGAAGAAGCTAATGAAAGTCCACGGTGGAGAGAAGCTATGGACAAGGAGATCAGTGCTATCGAAAAGAATGGAACGTGGGATTTGATTGTTTTACCAACTGGAGTAAGAAAAATTGGAGTGAGGTGGATTTTTAAAACAAAGTTGAATGAGAAAGGAGAAGTTGATAAGTATAAAGCTAGGCTTGTGGCGAAGGGGTATGCTCAACAATATTTCATTGATTATACTGAAGTATTTGCTCCAGTAGCTCGATGGGACACAATCAGAATGATCCTGGCAATTGCAGCACAAAAGAATTGGTGTGTTTATTAGTTAGACGTTAAAAGTGCATTTCTGCATGGGGAGTTATATGAGGATGTTTACGTCGAGCAGCCACAGGGATATGAGAAGAAGGGAGAAGAGCATAAAGTGTACAAGTTGAAGAAAACATTGTACAGGTTAAAACAAGCTCCCCGAGCTTGGTATAGTAAGATCGAAGCTTACTTTGTGAAAGAGGGTTTTGAAAGATGTCAATGTGAACACACTCTGTTCATAAAATCCGAAGAGGGAGGTAAGATGTTGATTGTAAGTCTGTATGTAGATGATCTAATTTTCACAGGCAATGATGAAGTTATGTTTGGAAAGTTTAAAGCTTCAATGGAGATGGAGTTTGACATGACAGATTTGGGCATGATGAAGCACTTTCTTGGTGTGGAAGTTGTGCAAAATTCTGAAGGAATATACATAAGCCAGAAGCAATATGCCCAAGAAGTGTTGGAAAGGTTTGGCATGGAGAGAAGTAACTCAGTAAAGAACCCAATTGTTCCAAGGTGTAAGTTGGTGAAGGATGAAGGAGGGGCTAGGGTTGATGCAACGACGTATAAGCAAATGGTGGGGAGCCTTATGTACTTAACAGCCACTAGACCGGATTTGATGTATGTGATGAGTTTAGTAAGTCGATATATGGAGAGAACCACGGAGTTACACATGCAAGTCATTAAGAGGATTCTTCGATATTTGAAGGGAACAACTGATTTAGGAATTTGTTACAAGAAGGGAGGTGATGGAAAGCTAGCAGCCTATTCAGATTGTTACAAGAAAGAAGATGATGAGAAGCTAGCAGCTTATTCAGATAGTGACTATGTAGGAGACCTCGATGACCGGAGGAGCACTTCAGGGTATGTATTTTTGCTAAGCTCAGGAGCTATGTCGTGGTCCTTAAAAAAGCAACCTATAGTCACTCTATCCACTACCAAAGCTGAATTCATTGCAGCAGCTTCATGTGCATGCCAAGGAATATGGATGAGGAGAATTCTTGATAAGCTTGGCTGCAATCAAAGTAAGTGCACGACTATCTTTTGTGATAATAGTTCCACTATTAAGCTGTCTAGAAACCCAGTTATGCATGGAAAAAGCAAGCATATCGATGTTAGGTTCCATTTCCTACGTGATCTTACAAGAGATGGAGTAGTGGAGCTAGTACATTGTGGTTCTCAAAGTCAGATTGCAGATATCATGACCAAACCTCTTAAGCTGGATACTTTCGAAAGGATGCATGAGCTTCTTGGGATATGCAAGGTGCCTTGTAAGTAAACTGATTGTTAACCGCAATACAGTTGAAGGGAGGAATTGATGGAGCATTAGGGTTTGTTGTGTTAAACTGTTAGGGTTAAACACATTTAATGTTTGGTTATTTATTGTTCTTGTTAATAATCCCTAGTTAATAGGGTTTAGTTGCTTAGGTTTGAATTATTCCTATCCATGTACCACGTTCTTAGGGTTGTTGATAACGTGGGCTGTCATGTTTCTTTCTAGTTGTAAAAGGCTTGGTTATAAGCCAACATTGATGCATTGAACGAATAAGCTTCAAACTCCCAAATACTATTGTGTTCTTGTGTTTGCATAGTCCGTGCTTCAACGTACATCATTATATGATAAGTGCTTGTGTCCTAGATTTGATTGATATGAATATCATCTTTAATATTCAACAAGAAAAAACTGCATGTAGACAGTAGTACTCTTGGATCTTTCTACTACAAAGTACTAGTAGGTCTTTTTCCTACTTAAGCTAATCGATTAGATATTTCATTTCACTAATATATGTTTATAACCACTTCGGTCGATTGTTCATTAGAAAAGAATATGATGAGTTCGATGTCTCTGAGACAAGAAGGCACTCACATAAAGCAATCATATCAAATAGATTTTTAGTTAAATTATTGGTGAAATGCCAAACTGGTAAACTATAGATCTATAATATCATAGCAGGAAGTGCAAAAAGTGGCATTATGAATTTAAACTCCAAATGGGGATGGTGATGCTTAAGTATAACTAATGAACAATTGAACGAATAGAAGCCAATATCAGTAAATTAATAATATTTTCACCAAATATGTTTTTTTTTTCTAACATCTTTTCACTGGATATTGTAAAATACTAAAGAGAGCTTCTATTCATATCTCCAAAATTAGCATTTGGACCTCTTACTTTTTTGAATTAATGATTGACTTTGTCAACTCACATAAAATGACAAATAAAGACACAACATGGAAAAATGATAATAATAAATATAAATTCTCTTCTTACCTCCCCACCATCTTTGACAAACCAAGCTATGTATTCATGTTTCATTTTACCCGGCAAAAAAAGAAGAAGATGAAGATGAAGAAAAAGCTATTCTTTTTCCGTTATTTGGATTTCACATATGAAAACTTCAAATTTTATCGTAATTATATTCATTTTTTTCTAATTCTTGAATCATATTTTGAAAACCTACCTAAAATCATATGCAGACAATATAGTAAAAGTGATGTTCAAAATTGTACGTGTCTATTGTATGGTAGCTTGGTTGTGGCCATTAGTCTTTATCGAGATCTTTAGTCTTTTCATTAGCATGTCATTGTGCATGCTCATGTTCTTAAGTTTTCATCTGCATTTTTTTTCATCATTTTTTGTCGTCATGTTAGAATCCTAATCAAGATGAATGGCATGTTTTCAACCTCATGCAACACCTTTGTTCAGACTTTCGAAAGAAACAGTATAACAATGGGTACTTTCTCGTTGAAATTAATTCTGACTACCCCTTCCTGAGGTTAAACCTCAGTTTTAATATGAGATGCGATCATCTTCCTATTACTCAAAGCAAAGACGTTCAAAAACCTAGGTACAAATTCATGCCATAATCAATAGCTAGCAATAAA